>CM019070.1:45427265-45659765 GCA_009667805.1 Leptobrachium leishanense
ATGACAGACGATTTTACCATTGTCCGAACATACCCACTGCTGTTTTTACATTACTGCGCTGTTTGTGTTTAGGTCTATTTTTCCTCTTACTCATTTATGGGATCCACACATATTGTATACCGTTTTTCTCGCCATTAAATGGACTTTCTAAAGATATCATTATTTCCATCATTTCCTATAATTTCCCATAAAAACAATTATGAAACATGATGGAAAAAGTAAAATAACACACTTTATGAACTTTAATCCCCCAAAATCTACAACCGCCAAAAAGACCCCCGTCTAAATAGTTTTGCAATTTTGACCTGAAATTAGAAATACCCAAGTTTTGCTTTTTAACCCCTTCACTGCTGAGCCATTTCATCCCTGTGTACTGTGCTCATTTTGACCGCTTTATGCTCATCATGTCTAAATGTGATTTGAAGTCCTATTATACCCCCCAGACAATTTAAAAAAAAATATATTTATTTTTAATTTGTTTTTATTGTTTTAATTTTTACACCAAACCTAGCCATGTTTGGTATCATTGGAAAGGCCATGATCAGTCCTTTCTTAATGGGTTTGTTGAACACACACAGTTGAGACAGAAACCTTCCACCACAAAAGAAGCAGACATGCTGCTTGCCTCAGCCTACAGATTAACTACAGGTTTTTGGATTATCCACCTAGTATTAAGCATGGTCTTGTTACCGCATGACTCCATTATTTCATGGGACACTTACCCTTTGGCAGCGAGCGAGGAGATCTCGGGAGAGCACGTGGCCTGCTGCAAAGCGCACCTCCCCAGAACCCCATAATATTGTTGGACTGCACACAGTTGGAAGTGTGACGTGAAAACACTCTTGTAGGGCATGTGACTGTAGACATAATCAATATAAGCTAGTTGGGGTGTTTTTAGCATGTTGATTATAAACTCCCCTCAGGTCAAAGGATAACACTGCTATCTCAGATACATATGTGGGGTCTATGTTCCATTTGATAACACATATAGACAAGTTGGGGTGCTGAGAAGGCTTGGTTTAAACATTAATATACAAAGCCATCTTCATCCCTAATATTTCTCTTGGAAAAAAAGTGTAAAATCAAATTATTTAATAACATTTAAGTAGAATGTAAGAATTTCAAACTTGTATATTTTCTTGTCAAAGCGGTTTAAAGACCTCTAACAAATCTCAAAGGCAACAGAACTTGAAATCATTTTATTTTCTTTCATCTTTATTTCATGCACGTCCCCTCACACCCAAATGCCTCATTTTTCACCCTTTCTTAACTTTTGCTTGTTTTCTTGCAGCAGAAAATGTGACATTCTCTGCATTCGTAATATGCATCACATCTTTTGTGAATGCTCAGGGAACCATATTTAAAATAACAGCGACTGACAACTCAAGAATTCAATTGACTGAGTTAAACATGTGAAGTCACGTGGGCATCATCGTGTTTTATATCTGTAGCCACTGCCCCTATTTGTCATTTTCACATCAAAGAGATTTTGCACCTGCAACATCACGGAATCTGAATGCTAAAATAAAGGAAATATGCATATAATTTGCAGACACCAGTCATTATGTTAATGGAGCAAATCACCCTTCCTAAATCTAGATTATTATTTTTGTAATCACAAAAAGAGGAAGATCTAGATATAAAATCATGTTTATTATTTTATTTAATCTTTTTGCTTTTTTTGCTCATCGAATGCAGAGCTCAGTGATGGACAACCTTGGCCCTAAAGATATTTGTGAACTGTATTTCCTATGGTGCTCATTCGGCCTTGAGGCTATAGATCCTTGTGAGAGAAGGCTTCACTTAACGTCTACATTATTAATAAAACATAATATTGATTTAGGATATGGTGTGGAAGTCTATGGAATGCTACTTTACATTTTTACTGTGCAGCAATATATATGCCATTAACACTATACAAACCAAATTATAAGAGCAAGGTAGCCAACATCCAAAATAAGGGTATTATTGATGTTATATTGTGTGATGTAGCCGCTGGACAGACCACTCACTGTTTGAGGCTTTTTTTACATATTTACAGCCACAGTACAGGCGTAGTGTCCAAATAAAAAAGGAAATAAAACTTAAAAGCCTACTCATCATTCGGAGACTAACTAAATTTTGTTCTCTCACTATAATACCGGGCAGCTAAGCCGCTTACCAGTAAAATCAACATAATAAAGAGGGCAGTATTGCATAGGAGGAAAACCTTTGCCTGCAGGTTACTCCTTCAGCGTCCCCGTTTTAGCACCATATTACGGGGCAGGCGATAATTCAGCAGCCGGCCCCGTAACACAGCGCTAACGTGTCACCTCGAGCATCCCCTTCATGGAGTGCATAGGACTCCACTGAGGCTCCAACTGCAGGGTCACGTGACCTGCAGGATCTTGCCTCTCGCGAGATCCTGAAGGTCGGCAGAGGGAGACTGGGGGGCTTTTTTCCCCCAGTCTCACTCTGCTCCCAGCGGCCAGAAGAGGCAGATTGGGCTGCTGTACTCGCTGCGATATGAGAGCTGAGCATCTGATTTTTGGGTGGTTTCACAGCTGGTGATAACTGATTCCACAGAAGCACTATCAGTTAGCACCAGCTTCAAACTGTGGTTAAGTTTTGATTAACCTCTTCACTACCAAGCTGCTTTCCATAAATTCACTGTCAGGACCCAGTGGATTTATGGAAAACAAATTTGTATAATACATGCATTGAAATTCAAATATCGCTTCAAATATCTAAAGCACATTTTCAAATGTATCCATGGTATGGCAGGCAGAGGGTGCCTTCTGCTGATCAGATAGCACTGCTACATCCTGATAGTACAGTTTGAGGTCAGTTTTCTTTCTCGAAGGGGAAAAAAGGAATGCACGCTGTTTAAAATGTTTTGGCACCTTGGGTATCATGCCCAAAATGCTAATGTTGGAGGACCATTTTGGAGCATATTTGCAAATGAACTTTGTTTACAGAAAAGCAAAATTCTGTTGTATTGCTCCAGTAATCGCCTATATCGCATATACTCTATATTGGGGCACCAGCAGGTTCTTTGCAGATCGAGTATACTCGATCTTGGCTTTGTATGGGGTTAAAACGCTGGGGATGTCCACTATACTCCCAGATGCCATCACATCATCCCCCGATCTAAAGTCGCTTAAGAGATCTCTATTAACCTCCCTGGCAGGCTGATTATGACAATATTTTTAATGTCAAAGAGGAACATTGCTTCAGATAGGGATATATATATTTTTCTGCATCTCCCATCAGGTGCCGCCCCCCCTGTGTCACGGTGCGCGCAGGGAAGGTAAGCAGGATGCCACGATTGGCCGGAGGAGACTGCGGGAAGACATCGAGGGAGCGCAGGGACAAGGTATGTACAAGCCCGGGTGTGGCTTGGGGTTACCATTTTTGGTACTGAAAATTAACCCCGAACCACACTCAGGATTACCACCAGGGAGGTTAATATACTTCTATGATGAATACACCTGTAAACATGTAACATAGTGAGTATATTTCTTCCATGTTTATGTTCTGTGTAAGGCTAGGGTCAGACGAACGCATTTTTCACGTTGTCCGTGAAAAAGTGCGTTCGAACGAATGGACGTATTTTTTCACAGAATACGCGATAGCGGTCATACGATGCGCATTTTCGTCCGTGATTTTGTACGGATCATCAATAAAACACTTTTTGTGTCTGGACGTTATGTTGGCCGGACATTAGCAGAGTCTGACGTCTCCCAATCACGCACACACGCCGCTATGCGGACGCAGCGCACTCTGTACGTCAGTACTAGCGGTTTGACGTTCTCGAAAAAATGCGTTTGTTTGCCACTTGCGTTGCGCGGACGCACGTTCGTGCGGCCGTTCGTCGTATGTTCCCCGGCATTGGACGTCATTTGCTGCTAGCACGGCCGTGATTTTGTGCGGCTAAACGCACGTTAAAACTGCTTTCGTCTGACCTTAGCCTAAATCTGTATTATTTTTAATATCTTGCATTTTATTTCTTTGTATTGTTACAGTAGATACAGAAATACAATGTTCTTGAACCCAGCACATACTTGAAAAAGAGAGAAATCTCAATGCATCCTTCCTGATAAAACTTTATAAATAAATAAGTAATAAATTATTGCCATTGTTTAGTATTGCCGCAACCATGGCGATCCCGAGAGGGAAATTCAAACAGGGGGCGTTCCACTGAAGAAGCTTCACCTGCCGTTCTTTGAATTTTCCTCTCTGGCTCGTCAGCGTTTATCATGGTTGCCACAAGGCTAAATAACGGCAATTCGTGTACAACCCCTACAGTGTTACAATCCACTGGTTGTGCTATGATAAAGGATAATTGCATAAAGATATTAGATGAAATAATGTCATAAGACTTTAAGCACAACGTCACAATTGAATGCAATGTTTCCCTTTGTTTCTCTACCTGTAGATACAGTTCCCATTTACACAAGAGGACATTCGGGATTAATGTGAAAGTGATTATTTTATTTTGGGGAAATAAGCTATGCCGTACTCATGCTGGAAGAAATAATGTATGCCATAAATTACTGAAAAACCACAGTAGATTTTATTGAAAAATCAACCAAAACAAATTAATACAAGACCTGGTTGTCATAATCTCATAAAGGTATATATTTCACTTCTGTTCCTTTTAAGGAAATATATTTTACAGCTTCACTGCGCTCTCTCCGGGGAGCAGGATTTCTCTGTATCTAGTCCCTCACATGCCCTGGGGATCTACATCCCTTTTTTCCTTTATTTCTCTTGCCTGTAGCACAGGTGATTTTCTTTTTCATTGTGAAAGCTTTATGAATTTAAACATTGAAATACAATTTATATGAGGAATACTATGCCATAATAGAAGTGTAAGGTTAACATACTGTTTTTAAATTACCAAACGAGTGTGATTATCAACACTTAAAGAAGTAAAGGGCATATGGTTAGTGGGCGATCTATGGGGCGGTTCATAGACAATGTGAACTTCCCATGCATTTTGGAAACACATGAATGTGTGATACTTCCCACCGGATAGAAAATGTAAACATTTAGGAATAGAGGAAAAATAGTTGTATTTAAAATATATAAATACACATAATGATGCCCCTGAAGTGTTTAAGGTAAGGGTCTGTTGTAATCCCAAACGTTCATCAATTTCCTACTTTTGTAAGCGGTTTCTGCATTATTTAGCTGTTTGTCTTGTTAGTAAAAAGCTTTTTTATAATCCCAAGGCAGCTGTGTTACAGTATTATTCTTTCAATAGACATGCATTTCCTGCTAATGATACCACAGCATATAATCTATGCATAAAACTTTCCTTTAGCAAAGTGAGATGTAGTCTGTCAGTCCATTTGTGTTTGTAAATCTTTATTTACAATGCGACCTCACGCTAAATATAAATAAATAAAAACAACTCACGGGTTGGCGTTAGATGGTGATTTTGGGAAATTCCTGAATTTTGACTTTACCCAGGACTTCTGCAAAATCCTTTAACACCAGCTTTATACAGAAGAAAAACTATGTCCTCTGCGCTTATTTCCATTATAAGCGCAGATGACATATTTTTTCGTATGTTTTATACATGTTGCTGGGCTGGATACATCTGGTGTTTGCAGCCGCCCCATTTGGGGAATATGCGCGACCCCACCCCTCCTGTACCAGCTTTATACAGATAGTCTTCCTTGCAGCTGGTAATGAAAAAAAATACTAACTAGCAGCCCATGAATCACTCATTATTCTGTCTGCCTCCACGTTTAGGGCCCTATTGGCATACCATAGAGAACTGAACAGTAAAAACTATAAACATCGCCATCTACAGTCTAAACAGTATGTAGCACATACAGTAACTCACATAAACAATAGTTGTTGCATTATAATACATGAGTACAGTATTCTAACAGGGCATGTCACACGATCGAACTATGTGCGCTCTTACTGACATGCCTCCCTGTGTCCGTCACAGCGTTGTGACACTTCGAGGCTGGCTACTTGCTGTAGCGCGTGCATGAATTGCGCATGCTACTGCAGCTGTGCTGAAAGTGATTTGACGCGCGTTCGATGGGGCTGCAAAGCACGATGCTCCAAGGAGGATCGAGCATGGCAGCGTTGAGCGCACTAACTGCGCTCAGCGAGGTGGCCAGACTGACGTCAGAGTGGAAGGAACGTCTACTCTCACGGACGTTCCTTCCGCTCTTAAAAGCGCTTGTCTGACCCTGGCCTTAGTGCATCACATATAAAGTATTGGAAGTGCAAATGAGCTTAGGGCAGCTGTAAAAACTGAGTCACAGGGGCCAAAAAAAGTCACCACCTGGATTACCCTACAGCATACAGAATAGATGTGGAGGGGGGACCAAATAAAATCTCACAACGGGATAATATTCCCAAAAACGCTGCAATGTCTCTCCACCAACACCCTTGATCCTTAGGCATAGGAAACATACAGAAACCACATAGAAAAGTAGAGACAGCCCTTTGTTTCTTCAGTAAGGTGCACTAGTGTCATCTGTGTTTAATGCACAGGATGAGCATCAAATACAAACGTTTCGGGAATGGAACCCTTCTTCATTGTAAATTCCCAGGCATCACACTGAAGAAGGGTTCCAGATCAGAAAAATCTGTGTTTGATGCTCATCTTGTGCATTAAACACAGATGACACTAGTGCACCGTTTTGACATGTGCCTGCCTAACAGAAAACGGTGGTCGCTTTCAGCACGTGCTATGATGGGGTGTGCTTAGCATAAGAAGAGGTATGTTTCCTGAAACTCTGATTAATTGATTGAGAACGATGTAGACTCTAATTTCAAATCGGAAGCATTATTTGACATTTCCCTATATGATCAGCCAGGCTGATGCTGACAAATACCACTTGGCGATTAGAAAATGGAGCCCCTCTTCTTATACAACAGAGTGTTGGTGTGCGGGATGAGGGCACCCAAGAGCTCAAAGAAAATTGGTGTTCAGTTGGTGGAGATGATGGGGCTCCGGAGGTTGATGTGAGGGAGCGAGTTGTTAATTTTGGTGCTTCGGGTTCTGGGGCTCATCGCACTGTTAATTTTTCGTCCACAGTTCCAATGATTCGGGAGAGGAGTCCACAGCCGGTGGGTGGTTTCCAGGCTGCTGGAGTTGGTGGTGGTGGAGCAGGAGGTTTGGAATCGGTGGCGATGGAGGTTTCAGGAAGTTCGGGAGATCCATTCCTCGTGTGGTGACAGGTAACGGAAATGGTGGCGATGTTGGTTCTTTCGTGTCTTTTTTACAGGGGGCCTTTGAGGCTTGGTCGGGTTCACCAAAGGGTGTGTACCAGGGTGTGGATTTGGCTCAAGCCTGGAAGGGGGCAAGTGGGCCTGTTGTGAGAGCCGGTGGAGCTCTTGGTGGTGAAGTTATGGCTTCAAGTGGGCCGATTGGCAATGTGTGTTCACTCGGTGAGTCCGCAGGAGTGGCGGATGTGGCAAGGAGGAATGCTTACGTGTCATTTTCTGGGCCTTTGGGGTTTCATTTGAAGCAGGAGGTTAAGGAAGGCATATGGCGGGGGGAGTACGTGGAACTTTTTTCCCTGCTTCCGTTGGATGAGGTGGCTGGGGTGAAAGATGATTTGTCTAAGGACAGTTTAAAGGTAGAGGAGGAAAGGAAGAAGAGGTTTAGGAGGATTCCTAAGTCATTCGGGAATTGGCTCCGGGCCTTCTGTATTTTGGCAAGTGTGGTTGGGGAAAAGAGCCCACAGCACTGTTCGGGTCTGTTTTGTTATGTGGATGGGATTTGGGAGGCTTATCGAATTTATGGTGGTTGGGCGTGGTGGAAATACGATGAGCAGTTTAGATAACGTTTGGTGGCTCACCCAGGCATGGGGTGGGATCAATTGGACATTACGCTGTGGTTGAGTTTGATGGGGGCACAAAAGGTGTCGCCCTTTCCAGGGGGAGCTGGTGGGGGAGGAGTCAGTTCCCCACCGGCTGGTGTTAAACTGCCAGCATGATCCCTTTTTAACGAAGGTCAGTGTAAGTTTGGTGCAGGGTGCAGATTCAAGCACGAATGTTCAAATTGTGGAGGATTCCATTCATTGTCCAAATGTTTTAAGAGGGCAAGACAAGGAGGACTGCCTTTTGGAGGGTCTGGAGAGGGGAGCTTCCCCGGTGAAACTCGACGTGACGTTACCGTGGCTAAGGCTTTACGGAAGACCTAGGGATGCAGAGTTTTTACGTGACGGTTTTGGTGTTGGTTTTCGGATTCCTTTTGTGGTAAGGCCTAGGGGTGGCAAGCTAAGGAATTCGAAGTTGGCTAGAGTGTTTCCGGAGGTAGTTCGGGAGAAGGTGTTTAAGGAGATTGGGGCTGGTAGGATGGCTGGTCCATTCTCGTCTCTTCCGGTGCGGGATTTGAGGATATCCCCTTTGGGGGTTGTGCCGAAGCGGAAGGCGGGATAATTTAGTTTGATTCATCATTTATCCTTTCCATGGGGGGAATCGGTGAATGATGATATTGGTGACGAGTTGGCCTCGGTGTCATACGTGTCATTTGATTTCACGGTTAGTTTGGTTCGTGATGCAGGACCGGGGGGCTTTGATGGCCAAGGTGGATATTGAGGCAGCTTTTCGGTTGTTACCTATTCATCCTTCGTGCCATCATCTTTTGGGATTTTGTTTTGAAGGCGAATTTTATGTGGATTTATGTTTGCCTATGGGTTGTTCCATTTCCTGCTCCTTTTTTGAATGTTTCAGTACATTCTTGGAATGGGTGGGACGTGAAGTGGCAGGGTCGAACAATTTGACTCATTATCTGGATGATTTCTTGTGTGTGGGAAAGGTGGGGACAGGAGAGTGTCTGCACATTCTTCGGTCTTTTCAGTGGGTGGCTCACCGATTTGGTGTTCCTTTGGTATCTGATAAAACGGAAGGTCCAGCGTCGGTTATCACTTTCTTGGGAATTGAGATTGATTCAGTAAAGGGTGAGTGTCGTTTACCTGTGAAAAAAGTGGTGGAAGCTTTGAATCAGGTTGAACGGGCCCTGTCGGTTAGGAAATTACAGTTGAGAGAGCTTCAGTCATTGATTGGTCGTTTGAATTTTGCGTGCAGGGTCATTCCGGTGGGAAGAGTCTTTTTGTGTGGATTGGCTTTGGTGACACGGGGTGTTCGGGAAGGTCATCACTTTGTTAGGGTTTCCAGGAGCATGAAGGAGGATTTGGAAGTGTGGAAATACCTTTTGGTGGTGTTTAATGGGGTGGCCGTATTGCCTTCAAAAGAGGTTTTGGCGAAGGAGCTGGAATTTTTTACGGACGCTTCGGGAGATGTTGGTTTTGGTGTAAATTTTGGGGGTCGTTGGTGTGCTTCTCGGTGGCCGGATAGTTGGTTGGCATCTTCATTGGTGCGGAATTTGGCCTTTTTGGAGTTGTTTCCATTAGTAGTGGCCTTGGAGCTGTGGGGAGGTGCTCTGGAAGGAAGGATACTGTTCGTTCTGACAACATGGCAGTGGTGGCGGCGGTTAATTCTTTGTCGGCTTCATCATTGGCAGTCATTAAATTGCTAAAGAGATTTGCGTTGATGTGTCTTAAGTTTAATGTTTTATGCAGGGCAAAGCATGTCCCGGGTCGCCTTAACTCAGTGGCGGATGCTTTGTCTTGTTTTCAGTGGGGCAGGTTTCGTTCCCTGGCTCCGTTGACAGAGGAGGTGGGCACCCCTTGTCCGAAGGGCCTTTGGCAGCTAGGCTCGGAATTTTTGGAAGATGGGTGAGAGGTTCTTTGTCGGAGTCATCTTGGAAGGCCTACTCGCGAGTATGGAGTGATTGGGACACCTTGGCTGAGCGGTTCAGGTATGTGGCAGTGGGTGGTTTGGATGAGGAAAGTCTGCTCAGAGCATACCTCATTCGGTTATTTGAGTCTGGGGCATCTCCTGGAGTGGTTCGGCAGTCTTTAGCCGCCTTGGCTTTCCTTTTTCAGGTGTTGGGGAAAAGAGATGTCACCAAGGATTTTGTGATCAGATGTGCAGTTCGGGGTTATGTGAAGGGGAGATGCAGGGCAGACGCTAGGCGTCCAGTTTTGAGACAATTATTGGAGGGGCTATGGGATTTTGTTGGGAGTTTTTGTTCTTCACCTTATGAGGTGCTGCTTTTTAGGGTGACTTTGTGTTTAGGGTTTTTTGGGGCATTTCGAGTGGGTGAGTTGGTGTGTAATTCTAGGAGAGGAGGTGGTGGTTTAGGAGCTGATGCGATTTGTTTGGGAATTAAAGATCTGGTCATTTGGGTTGCTAACTCTAAGGCGGATCAGTTTGGTAGGGGACGTAGAATTGGTTTATTCAGTGTGGATAACTGTGTGGTTTGTCCAGTGGAGAACATTAAGAAATTTTTGGAGATAAGGGTGGAGTCTGGTGTGGCCTTTTTATGTCACTCGGACATGTCGGCTTTATCAAGATTTCAGTTTATTTCTATTTTTAAGGGTTTGGGGAGTTTAGGGAGAAATCCGAAGGAATTTGGTTCTCACTCTTTTCGTATTGGGGCGGCAACGGAAGCTTCAAGGTTGGGTTTGTCGGCAACGGAAATTCAAGAATTGGGAGGATGGAACTCAAGGGCTTTTAAGTCTTACGTTCGTCCTGGTTTGTTGTCATGAATAGGGATGAGCTGTTCGGGTTCAGACGGTTCGGGGTTCAACCCGAACTTAGCCTGTTCGGGCAGATCGCGAACCCCGAACATTTCCGGGTGTTCGTCGCATGTTCGACCACAATGGACCACAATGCATTTTCCCACTGCCTGAAGCTCGTAATTGGCTACAGCCTTGCACCTGACCACAGGTCTGGTGCAAGACTGGTTGAACACTATGCCAATCACCGCTCAGAGTCCTGATTGGGCAAATTTTGCCCAATCATGGACTCACAGAGCTAAGTCCCGCAGCACACTATATAAGGTTTCAACGTGCCGATTCTGCACGCATTTCAGAGGAGATTTCAAAGGAGATAGTTGTGTGTGTTGTTACTGCCGGTCTGCCACGCTACTGGGGGGGTCTCATTTCGACCAAATATCAGGGAATTTAGGTGATGTGTGTCTTGTCACTGTGCCAGCAAGTTTTTTTTGGGGTTTACAACCTTATTTAAAATATTTGTGAATTGAGATGATTTTCTGGGTCTTGTCACTGTGCCAGCAAATCTTTTTGGGGCTCACTAATTTCTTTAAAACACTTGGGAATTAAGGTGATCTGTGTCTCGTCATACATACAGTACCACGCTGTATTTTGGGGCTCACTAATTTCTTTAAAACACTTGGGAATTAAGGTGATCTGTCTCTTGTCACTGGCTGCCAGCTATCAGTGTGTCTCACTGAGTTATACCAGAGTTCTTTAAATCTTTATACCAGAGTTGAATCAGAGTTCTGTATATATTAATCTATAAATCACTCACCATGTCTGAAAGAACAAAAAGGACAGGCAGACGCTCCCAGCCACAGATAAGAGGGCAAGCAGCCCCTGTGTCAGGAGGCTGTGTCTCTGGTCGTGGTGGACGTGGTGCATCCTCTGCAGGGGCACGCTTGTCCTTTCTAACTGGTGCTGGCCGTCTTCTTAAGCAGCAGCAACATACAGAGGATTTGGTGGATTGGCTAACCAGGCCATCCTCATCCTCCGAGTCCTCTGCCAGCCAGGCTTCTAGTGCTTTACAGTCCGCCTCAGCTGCCAAAGCATCTAATGCAGCCTCCATGTCCACAGCTACTCCTGCCGTAGCCTCGCTATCACACACGGAGGAGTCAGCTGAATTCTTTGACT
The DNA here is from genome assembly GCA_009667805.1 of Leptobrachium leishanense. Classification (NCBI taxonomy): domain Eukaryota; kingdom Metazoa; phylum Chordata; class Amphibia; order Anura; family Megophryidae; genus Leptobrachium; species Leptobrachium leishanense. The sequence continues at coordinate 45,438,983 of CM019070.1, forward strand.
ACAATGAGAGTGACATGCTGCTTGAGGATGCACAGCAAGTACAGTGCTCTGATTCAATCTCTGAGTTTGAGGAAGGGAGTATAATCAACCTAGAGGAAGGGGGTGCCAGTGATGACACACAAATAACTGGCACTCATGTTGCCCCAGCAGCTGCAGCATACTGCCAAGTTGGCTCCAGTGACGAGGAGATAGGGGGTGAAGATGACATTGATGATGATGAGGTCACTGACTCCACCTGGGTGCCAGATCGAACAGAGGAATCAAGTGAGGAGGCACAGCAAACACAAGGCACAACATCCTCTGTGACCAACCATAGCACTAGCCAGTCCAAGGCATCACATGTCAGAGCTGCTCCAGTGCAGAGCGCTGTTGTCTCAAAGAACACATGCAGGAAATCTGCTGTCTGGGAGTTCTTTAAGAACTGTGCAGCAGACCCCACCGTTGCTATTTGTAATCTATGTCAGAGGAGGCTGAAGCGTGGGATAAACACCGGACACTTGGGTACCACGTGCTTGAGGTGACATGTGAACAAGTGCCACACATCCCGTTGGCGCAAAACTTTGCGTAGGTTCTCCTCCTCCTCATCTGTCTCTACCCACACTGTATGTCCTGCCATGCAATTGCCTACAACCTCCACCGACAGGGATGATGCTACAGTAATGGATGTACCAGCAGGTCCTTCCTCACAATGTGACATCATCCCAGTAGCTGAAGAGTTACGCAGTCAGATTACGTTGCCACAGCTGCTGCAGCAAAAGAAAAAATATAGTCCCAACCATCCCCAAGCACAGCGTCTAAATGCCAGCTTAGCAAAATTACTCGCATTGCAGCTGCTGCCTTTCCAGCTGGTGGACTCTGCTCCCTTCTGTGAATTTGCTGAATGTGCTGTACCACAGTGGCAGGTTCCAAAACGCCATTACTTTTCACGCAAGGCCATTCCAGCACTATACCAGTACGTGCAAGACAATGTTATCCAGTCATTGGGAAAGGCAGTCAGCAGCAAGGTGCATGTCACTTTAGACTCGTGGTCCAGCAAGCATGGACAGGGTCGTTACATTTCCTTCACGGCATACTGGGTAACTCTGATTGCAGCTGGGAGGGATCCAAGACGGGGCTCTGTGCTGGAGCTTGTTCATCCACCACGCCTCCAAAAAGCTGCTTGTATGAGGTCTGTCTGCTCCACCACCTCTTCCTCCTCCTCCTCTGTCTCTGGCGAAGTGGCAGTTAAACCGACGCCTGACAGGGTGTACGCAATGGCTCAAGCAAAAAGATGCCATACTGTGCTTGAGCTGGTTTGTTTAGGGGACAGGAGCCACACTGGGTCAGAAATTTTGTCAGCTCTGCAGGGGCAGGTGCAGAGATGGTTAACACCACGCCAGCTTGAGCTGGGAATGATCGTCTGCGATAATGGCAGCAACCATCTCTCCGCCCTACGCAAGGGTAAATTGACGCATGTACCATGCCTAGCACACGTCCTAAATCTGGTGGTATAGCGTTTCCTAACCAAGTACCCAGGGCTGCCAGAGCTTCTCATCCAGGCCAGAAAAGTCTGCAGCCACTTCAGACGGTCATTCCCAGCAAGCGTTCGCCTGGCAGAAATTCGAAGAGAATTCCACCTTCCCACAAACCGTCTGATCTGTGACATGCCCACCAGGTGGAACTCGACATTAGCAATGCTGCAGCGTCTGCACAAGCAGCAGAGGGCCATCAACGAGTACGTGTGAGTATGACACAAGGACAGGTTTAGGTCAACTTGTTTTTTTCCCCCCCCGCAGTGGCTGATGATCAAGGATGCATGCACTGTACTGTCACCATTTGAGGAGGCAACGAGGATGGTGAGCAGGGACAGTGCATGCATCAGTGACACAATTCCTTTAGTGTTCCTGCTGGAGCACACTCTGTGGGGAATTCTAGATGTGGCTCTAGAGGCAGAGCAGTGGGAGGAAGAGGAGGCCTTCCCTAGCTCTCAAGGCCCCAGTCTTTCCGCAGACAGCATTCCAGCGGGTCCTACTCAGATCAGACAGGAGGAGGATGAGGAGGAGGAGGACTATTTAAGTAGTGGGGGCATTGAAGGTGGGGATTCCTCAAGGCAGGGTTTTGTGTGCCCAGAAACAGAAGGGCTTGTGCGTGGCTGAGAGGAGGAAGTGCACGATACGGTCATCCTCATTGACCAGGAAGACTCGGCAGCTAATGCCACCTCCAACCTACACTGCATGGGCTCCCTAATGATGCAAAGCCTGCTAAAGGACCCCAGGATTTGTGCTATCAAGGAGAGGGATCATTACTGGTTGGCAAGCCTTCTTGATCCACGATACAAGGGGAAAGTTGCAGGGCTCATCCTGCCTGCACAGAGGGAGCACAGGATGAAAAAACTTGTGGACGCTCTAAAGCGACACTTGTGTAACACCTTTCCAGGCACTGGTAGATTACCAAGTGCTGACACACGTGCTTCTGAGGCTGAGGATGATCAGAGGAACAGTGGTGAAGGCCAGGGCCGCTTGACTGATGCATTTTTAAATTTTTTTAGTCCTCGACGCCCAGGGACGTCAAATGTAGGCACCCATTGCCAGCGTCTTCACCATATGGTGCAGGACTACCTAGGGTCAAGGGCAGACCTGGATACCTTTCCAGCAGATGATCCACTGGTTTACTGGGTGTTGAGATTGGATCACTGGCCAGAACTTAGCCAATATGCTATGCAGCTATTAGGTTGCCCTTCATCTAGCGTGCTTTCCGAAAGGACGTTCAGTGCCGCTGGAGGTTTTGTCACAGACAAAAGAGTGCGTCTGTCCACCGACTCTGTAGACCGGCTGACATTTATAAATATGAATCAGTCCTGGATCAGCAGCTATCAATCCTCTGATGCTGAAGTAATGGAATAGATAGGGGATGTCCTCTTCTGCATTCGCAAAACCTCCAGCACTGAACTCTTCCACACTAGCACAAAAGGGTTACGGTGTGAAGGCACTTGCTGCCATGAAAGGCACAATATCTGGCTGCACTGACGCCCATTAAAAAAAACAAAAAACTTTTCAATATAGGACCACATGGTCCACCCCTACACTCTTCCACAATACCACAGAGGGGTTACTGTATGATGATACTCGCTGCCCTGGCAGTCTTGCACCAAAGGCAGAATATCTGGGTGCACTGACGCCTTAACCAGATGCATATCTTTTTAATATAGGACCGCAAGGTTCACCCCTGCACTCTTCCACAATACCACAGAGGGGTTACTGTATGATGATACTTGCTGCCCTGGCAGTCTTCAACCAAAGGCAGAATATCTGGCTGCACTGACGCCTTAACCAGATGCATATCTTTTTAATATAGGACCGCAAGGTTCACCCCTGCACTCTTCCACAATACCACAGAGGGGTTACTGGATGATGATACTTGCTGGCCTGGCATTACAGGCACAATATCTGGGTGCACTGACTCCCATTACCAGATCAAAAACTTTTCAATAAAGGACCACATGGTCCACCCCTGCACTCTTCCACAATACCACAGAGGGGTTACTGTATGATAGTACTTGCATGCCTGGCACTAAAGGCACAATATCTGGGTGCACTGCCATTGACGCCTGTATCAGATTCATATCCTCAGAAGGGTTACGGTGTGACGGCACTGTTGCCGACGCTAAAAGCCCAATTTTAAAGCACCTATTGTTACTTTCATCCAAAGCCTGCATAAGTTTCACAATAAATTAGCCCAAAAAAACTAAACTTTTTCTGCGCGTCCTAAAATGTCTTTTCATACAGGCTGCCGCCCCAAGCAGTTGTTTATGGATAGATTAAAGGAAAAGCATTTACCGTCATATGAAACGTCATTTATTTGTTTTTAAGTGTTTCTATACATCCTAGAAATCCGCCACTTCACGGGCAGGTTATGGGGACCTCCTAGGCACGATATTTGAAGGAATTTTTCATTTTTATTTTTAACCCTTATTTCATGGAAAACTCACTGTTCTTTTAAAAATGTTTTTTTAAAACTTTTTGTCCTTGTTTCCTGTCCCCCAGGGCACTACCCGGACCCCCATACACCTTTTATGGCAAATATGTAGCATATATGCCCTCTTGGAGGGCACTCTAAAAAAACAAATTTTCAGCCCCATTGCCTTGCATGGGGGTTGGGGTTCGGGTTCGGTCCCGAACAAATGGGAAGTTCGGGTTCGGGCTCGAACCGAACTCGGGGAGTGTTCGGCTCATCCCTAGTCATGAATTTTGTAATCATCTGTTAAAGCTGGGAGGTAATATGGAGCACTGTTTGATGTATGTTATGTTATGCTTTCAACTTTTTTTTTTTTTTTTTTAAATTTGAAATATGAAAAATATCAAATTATACATGAAATATGAATTATACCTTTTATACGGAATATATATATTTATTCTATTTTATCTTTGTACTTTGTTGGTTGTTTGAGGTTGAGTGTGGGGGTTTGGAGTATTTGGAGGCAAGGAGTTGGTGCTTGTTTATTATATGCTTTTCTTTACAGGTATGGTCATGGTTATTGGAAGCAATGTTTGGTGGAGTTTTTTCTTTTAAAAGTATTTTGTGTGGTGGCTATGTTGGTAATGTGTTTTGTTTTTGCAGATCCTCCAAGAGTGGTGTGGATTGTTGGAGATTCGTTGATTTTTTTTTTGGACGAGAAGAAGGGCGTTGGTGCGATCCTCTGGAGTTCAGATGGGTCTGCTTGGGTCGGCAACACGGGTACGGTGGATCGGAATCCGTGGACTACTGTGGGAGGAGTTTAAGCCTACAATTTTGGGTGCCCTGAGGCACGGTGAAGTTCCCCATGTGCTGGTGGTTCACATGGGAGGGAACGATTTGGGTGTGGTCCCTCTTTGGATGCTGCTGGAGCAGATGTAGGAAGATCTGCGGCAGTTGAGGGTGTGGTCACCTTGAACAGTGGTGGTGTGGTCTGAGGTGATGCCAAGGATGGTGTGGGAGCAGGCGGAGAATGAGGAAGGCGGTGCGACTGGGCCGTATCAAGCGTAATCGCTGCATGGGAAGGTTCATGAGGAAGATGGAGGGTGTGGTGGTGCGACATCTACCTTTTGAAGAGGAGGAGGCGGAGTGTTATTTTATGGAGGATGGAGTTCACCTGACAGAGGTGGGCAAGGATCTGTTCATCCTGGGGCTCAAGGAGGGGATTGAACAAGCCCTGTTTTTTCTTGGTGGGGGAGCTCTCCCATAAGGTGTTATGTGAGGAGCTCGTGGCAGGGGCTTGTAGGCAGTGCTGGCTAGGGGTTCCTTTTTAGTTAGGATTTTTTGGTCAGATGGTTGGGAGTTGGGAAGATTTTTGGTGGTTGGTTGGTTTGGAAGTGTATGGGGGTTGTGGGTAGTCCTCTTTCAGCACTGGATTATTGTTATTTTGTTATTAATTTGTTATGTTATTATGGTGGGGTTATAGTGTGGAGTTTTAGCTGTGGCCTATATATAATAAATATATATATTATTCCACAGTTATGTGTTCGCGTTTTCTTGTGTGGTTTTTTGGCTCCAGAAGTCCAACCCGGTCATCAGTAGGCGACTTAAAGGGGTTATTCAAAAAGAGCCGATCTGGCCCCGAAATATCAGCAAACAGTGAATTTCCCCGTCCGGTGACATTTTGGGGTCATTCGGCTATTCAGAAAACAGGCAGTTTGCCACATTTTGGTGAACTGCCAGCAAGTACGGTGCCTGTTCGAAGGCAGTGAAATGCCCCATAGAGAAGCAATAGTTAACCTAGTCAGAGAACACCAAGCAGCAGAGAAAAGTTGCCGAAATGCCCTGCTGTTCGGTGTTTTCATTCGTCAGTTTTATTCAGGTGAATCCCATAGGTTTCAATGTTAAAAATATTCCTATTTTAATTCAATATCTAATAAACCATTTATTATTTTAATCTGCAGTAAAAAGTCTCTTTATTTATAGATTTTTTAGGATCTTATAGGCATTTTTGGGGATTTTTTCATAATTTTTTTTTACTTTTTTAAAAAGTGTTTTTTCTTTTTTCTCTAAGAACTTTTTATTACTATTCATAGGGCCCTATATGTCAATTCCTCACATTTTCTGTGAGTAGTTTTTTTGTCAATAGGTTTTCAGTTTCACACTTTCAAATCCTTTTTTTTACCCTGTTCATCAGCTTGTCGACTTTCTCCGGCGGCTGGCCTGAGCTGTGATCGGCGGCTCGTCAGCTTTTTCTGATGGTGGTATTTCGGCAGGTTTTCAACAGGTTTTCCCTGCACTACGGGGTCCCTGCGGTGAATGCTGAATTCACCACAGGGTGGGGAACTTTGATTCCCCGATGTGCAGGGAACTACGGTGAACGTGAGAACTCTCTAAATAGCCCCATTAGTTTAACTTCTTGTTTTGACTGGGTGTACAAAAAGAATGAATAGTGAAGCAAGGCTCCAAGATATTAACCTCTATGGCGGTGTTCCCGAGTGTGTCTCGGGGTTAAATTTCACCGCTGAGACACACTCGGGCTGTATACATCACCTCTCCGTGCGCTCCCTCGATGATCTCTGCAGTCTCCTCTGGCGATCATGGAGTTTTACTTCCTGGATTCCTGGAGGAAACCAGGAAGTATAAGGTCGCGGTCGCCGGAGGAGGCAGCTGGGGACATCAAGGGAGCGCAGGGAGAGGTGATGTATCCAGCAGCATCCCGAGTATTGCTCTGGGTTACCGCTTCCAACATAGGAATTTAACCCCGAGCCACACACGGGAATACTACTAGGGGAAAAAAAAAATAGACCGCTTCTAAACGTGGTTTTTCCCAAAAATTTAAATAATTTTTTAATGCTTGCTTTTCCCTAGATAGAAAGAAGAAAAAAAAATTCAACGGTGATGCTTACCCTGCAAACCCTTTGCTGCATCTGATTTTTATATTCTTTTTTTTCCTTTTTTTGACAGCGATCAACAGGACCACGTTATCGCCGGCGTGACTTAGATTTACCTGAAACAGATGCTGTTCTAACACGAATTCTTCAGTTTTTTAAAAAAATGGCAGAAGAAGCATTACAGTCTGAGTCAGCAGGAAATGGATGTACACCAGAGAACAGACTGATTGTGTTAGATCCATCCAGAACATTGAACATCGCCCAGAGAGTCCGGGTAAAAAAAAATGGCTTTATTCAAATGATTAAGCTCGTTGCTGCTGTGTTCTGCAGATTCACACATTCTCTTATTATTTCTTGACCTACTGCCAAAAACTCCCACTTAAAGCAATAATTAGAATTAGTGATTCCAGTGCATGCTTCGGCCCTCTTTGCAAATAGAAATGAAATGTAGCTTTTCTACAAACCTGTTATTTCACAGGGATTTCTGCAGGGAAAATAATCAGTTTTTTTTTTCTTTTTTTGTTGCAGTCAACAAGAAGAATGGCTACTATTTCGATTTAGAATAGCATCTTTTTTTATTTACTGTTTACAGTTTAACAAATATAACATGACATCATATATTGTAGGCGTCGTACACAAAAAAGAAATAACAATGTTGAGGGATGTTCCACATCAAAAATCACATAAGGGGTTATTCAGAGAGGTCCGAAATGTAACCGGACACTGAAATTGAGCGTACGGTGACATTTCAGGGCAATCCGGCTATTCAGAGAGCAGGCAGTTCGCCAAATTTTGCCGAATTGCCTTCAGGTATGGTGCTTGTTCGATGGCATGGAGCAATGGTTAATTTATTCACAGAACACCGAACAGCAGTGAAAAGTTGCTGAAATGCCCTGCTGTTCGGTGGTTTAATTCGACAGGTTTATTCAGACGAATCCCATAGGCTTCAATGTTAAACATATTCCCGTTGTAATTCAATATCTAATAAACCGTTTATTATAATATTCTGCAGTAAAAAGTCTTTTTATTTATAGATTTTTTTAGGATCTTTAGGCATTTTTGAGCAAAAAAATTTTTTCCGGTTCTTTTTTTTAAATCATCATTTCTTTTTTCTATAACAGACCTTTTTATTATCATTCATAGGATCTTATATGTAAATTCCAGGCATTTTCGTTCAGTAGTTTGTTTTTTTAAAACAGAGTTTCAATTTTGAAACTTTCAAGCGTAATGTTTTTTTTCTTTTTCTACCCCTACGTCAGCTTGTTGGCTTTTTCTGCCGGCTGGTCTGCACTGTGATTGGCGGCTTGTCATCTTTTTTTGGTGTGGTTGTTCCGGCGGGTTTTTGGTGGGTTTTCAGCAGGATTGCGGCGGGTTTTCTCTGCACTCCGGGGACCCTGCGGTGAATGCTGAATTCACCGCAGGGTGGGGAATTTTGATTCCCTGTAGTGCAGGGAACTGTGGAGAGAGAGAGAGCACCGAAATGTCAGTGAATAACCCTTTTTTTTAGCATCCATAACAATCGGAAAAATTAACCCTTTCGCTGCTGAGGCTTTCCCCGCCTCTGTGCTGAGCTAATTTTTAACGATTTTGCTCATCATGTTTAAACGCGTTTTGAAGGCTTATTTTAGTATATGACCCAGACATATTATATATCGTTCTTTCTGTCAGACTCGGCAGATTCATAATATGTCATTATTATATGTATACGTCATGACCTGTCTGTATATTATAACAAAAAATGCTATAAAATATGAATTTTCAATAATTTACAACGTGTAAAGTGTTTTTTTTTCACATTTTAACATGCGAGCAATTGTGGTTATATTTTGTATGGGGTGCGCTTGTTAAAAAAATTAGAGATGGGGTCTCGTTACAAATTTTTGTTTTGGGGAAAATTACGCGATTTTTAACCAACGCACCGCATACAAAAATCGTTAGTGCAGCATCATTGTTCACATTATAATTGAAATGGGAACAATATTGCTGCATTAACAAACCAAAAAAAAAGAAAAAAAAACTTGTTTATTTTTTTTTATAATTTTTTTTTATTTTTATTTTTAATTTTTTTTAAAAAACGTTTTCATAGTCAAGTTTGGTATTGTTGGAACGGCCATGCTCTGGCCGATCCAACAATACCAAACATTAACCCCTAACTGCCACGGATCGGGAGATAGGGGGTTCATTGGAACCCCCTATCTCCACCATTGGTGGCAGTTAGGGGTTAACTCCAGGACTGGTGTCATCGTGCTATGCACGATGACGCCAGTACTCAGGGGGCATTCCCGGAAGCTTGGCCGACATCTTGGATGTCGGCCAGCTCCGGGAAAGGATCACGAACCGGCGCTTTTCGGCGTCGATTCGTGATCCGACCCCCATGGGGTTAATGCCAGGTACCATTTGGAAGGGCAGGCTGTGCCCTTCCAAACGGTGCCTGGGTTAACCCCCTGCACGCCGCCGATCGGGAGGGAGATAGGTCCGAAGGACCTCCCCCCCCCCTCCCTTTCAGGCGCCTCCTCCGCACATGTGGGGGAGGTGCCTGAATTAGGTGTCATCGCGCCCCCGCGATGACACCTAATTACTCCGGCGGCGGTTCCGGGTGCTGGGCTGACATCGAGGATGTCAGCCCGCACCGGGGGTTCCGGCCGAACGCTGACCCCAAAGAGAGGACGCGCTCAGCGCGTCCACCGCATGGAACGCTACATACGGTTGGACGCGCTGAGCGCGTCCACCGCAGCGAAAGGGTTAAGAAGTCTTAGACATGTGAGTCCTGTAGAGGTAAAGAGTTAATAACGTAGAACGGTTAAAATGAAAAAAAGGCAAAAGGAAGGTGGGGAACTTGTGGGACAGTTTATTATTCAACCTGGATCCGTGAGCGTTATGTAGGAAACCCTGCAGGTTGAACTAGTGCTGCTGCAGAATGAGTCTTTGTAATCGACCTGGCATATAAGGATTACAAAGGTTGCAAGCCTTGGCCCTGCTTCAGAAACAAATCCGCAACCACCGCAGGAGCAGCAGACTCCCCCGGCAAAACTTGCAAGATGGGTTATTGTGAGAACTAAGGAAAAATCATATGTTGAATGGTCAAACCTTGTGACTTGTCATGTCTGTAAAATATCAGGGGTTATTCAAAGAACACAGAATTGGCCGCAGAATTGCACCGAACAGTGACTTTTCCCATATGGCGCAAATTTGTGGCCATTCAGCTATTCAAAAAGCTGGCAATTCGTAAAATATTGGCGAATTGCCAGCAAAATATGGTGACCTTCAGCAGCAGGGAAATCCCCATAAAGGTTAATCTATTCCGAGAACGCCGAACAGCAGGGCAAAGTTTGCGAAATGCCCGGATTTGCATTGGTTTTGTTCAACAGGTTTAAACAGGCGAATCCCATAGGTTTCAATGTAAAATAAATTCCCCGTTTTTCTTAATTATTTATTCAACCATTTATCCTTTTCATTTATTTGCAGCAAAACGTCTCTTTATTAATTTTATTTAGGCATTTTTCCAGGCTTTTTTCTGGGAAATTTTTAATTCTGATATATATATATATATATATACATACATACATACATACATACATACATACATACACTATATTGCCAAAAGTATTCGCTCACCTGCCTTGACTCGCATATGAACTTAAGTGACATCCCATTCCTAATCCATAAGGTTCAATAAGACGTCGGTCCACCCTTCGCAGCTATAACAGCTTCAACTCTTCTGGGAAGGCTGTCCACAAGGTTTAGGAATGTGTTTATGGGAATTTTTGACTATTCTTCCAGAAGCGCATTTGTGAGGTCACACACTGATGTTGGACGAGAAGGCCTGGCTCTGTCTCCGCTCTAATTCATCCCAAAGGTGTTCTATTGGGTTGAGGTCAGGACTCTATGCAGGCCAGTCAAGTTCATCCACACCAGACTCTGTCATCCATGTCTTTATGGACCTTGCTTCGTGCACTGGTGCACAGTCATGTCGGAAGAGGAAGGGGCCAGCTCCAAACTGTTCCCACAAAGTTGGGAGCATGGAATTGTCCAAAATGTCTTGGTATGCTGAAGCATTCAGAGTTCCTTTCACTGGAACTAAGGGGCCAAGCCCAGCTCCTGAAAAACAACCCCACACCATAATCCCCCCTCCACCAAACTTTACACTTGGCACAATGCAGTTAGACAAGTACCGTTCTCCTGGCAACCGCCAAACCCAGACTCGTCCATCAGATTGCCAGATCGAGAAGCACGATTCCTCACTCCAGAGAATGTGTCTCCACTGCTCTAGAGTCCAGTGGCGGCGTGCTTTACACCACTGCATCCGACGCTTTGCATTGCACTTGGTGATGTATGGCTTGGATGCAGCTGCTCGGCCATGGAAACCCATTCCAAGAAGCTCTCTGCACACTGTTCTTGAGCTAATCTGAAGGCCACATGAAGTTTGGAGGTCTGTAGCGATTGACTCTGCAGAAAGTTGGCGACCTCTTCGCACTATCCGCTTCAGCATCCGCTGACCCCACTCCGTCAGTTTACGTGGCCTACCACTTCGTGGCTGAGTTGCTGTCATTCCCAAACACTTCCACATTCTTATAATACAGCTGACAGTTGACTGTGGAATATTTAGGAGCGAGGAAATTTCACGACTGGATTTGTTGCACAGGTGGCATCCTATCACAGTTCCACGCTGGAATTCACTGAGCTCCTCAGTGCGACCCATTCTTTCACAAATGTTTGTAAGAACAGTCCGCATGCCCAGGTGCTTGATTTTATACACCTGTGGCCATGGAAGTGATTGGAACACCTGATTCTGATTATTTGGATGGGTGAGTGAATACTTTTGGCAATATAGTGTGTATATATATATATATATTTTTATGGCGTTATTTTTTGTTTAAATTCTGTAACAGACTTTTTATTGTTATTCATATAACCTTATATATTATTTCCAGCCGTTTTCATGCAATAGTTGTTTTTAAAACGTGTTCTAAAAGTTTATTTCTTTTTCTGTTATCCCTATTCGGCGGCTTGTCGGCTTTTTCCAACGGCTGTTCAGTGAGTCGTTGGCAGTTTGTGGATCTGTTCAGTGGGTCATTGGCATATTTTGGCAGGTTTGTGGCTTCGTTCGGTATTTTTTCGAATCAATTTGGCAGTTTTGTGGAGGTTTTTCGAATCGGTCCAGTGGCTTTGCGGCGGTTTATGTGTTTGATTCGGTGGATGCGTTCGGTGGGTCGATAAACTGTATATGAATGTGTAAAACATTGGAGGCTATTCAGAATTCCCCAAACTTCGGGGAATCAAATTCTGCATTCACCACAGGGTCCCAGGAGTGAGGGGAGGAAAAGCCACCGCAGAGCCAGCGAATGGAAAAAGAAAAGCCGCAAAACCGCCAAAATATCGGATCTGATAATTTCGGTGAGTCCAGCGTATTATCAAATCCGATTCGATAAAGCCCCGGGAACCTGCTGAAAGTATCGGATTCGATAATGTCAGTGGTTTTACGGCTGTTTTTTTTCTTTCTTGAAATGTGCAGCAAATATTGGATCTGATCTGATGATCCACCGAACCCGTCATGGAAAAGCCGATGATCCGCCGACAAGCTGACGAACGAGGTAAAAAACAAAAAAACAAAACAAAGATTGACAATATCAAAACTGAAATGCTGTTTAAAAAAAAAACTACTGAATGAAAATGTCTGGAATTAACATATAAGGTCCTATGAATGATATTAAGAGTCTGCAACAGAAAAAAGAAAAAATATATATATTTTTTAAAACATTGCCAAATAAATCCCAAAAAATGCCTCAAAGATCCTAAAAAAATAAAGAGACTTTTGCTGCAGAATAAAATAATAAACGGTTTATTTGATTTTCAGTAAAAACGGGAATATTTTTAACATTGAAGCCTGTGGTATTCGCCTGATTAAACCTGCCGAAAGAAACCACTGAACAGCAGGGCACTTCTATGCGGTTCAGTGTTCTCTGAATAGACTAGCCGTTACTTTTCTATGGGTATTTTAGCTGGCAATCTGAACTGCCGGTTCTCTGACTAGCTGAATGACCACGAAAATGCACCGTACAGGGAAATTCACAGTTCGGTGACAATTCGGGGCCAGATTGGTTCTCTCTGAATAACCCGGATTGTGTTTTATTGATAAATATGAGGATATTAGTGTTGACAGATTCTTCCTGGTTTACTGGATATTTATATGTACATGTTGATGGGCATTGTGGGTAAAGCATAGCCCTGCAGTATGCAAACTCTATACATGGTAGGAAATCAATTAATTGATCAGGGAGGGATCCCAAATGAACTGCATTGGTTGGTTAATTGATTTTCCTCTTGCAATATCCACAACATCTGCAGGGCAGATACTTGCCAGAAAAGCAGAGCAATGTGTCAGTATGATGGATTTGTGTGTGTACATTAAATATGTCAGTTTGATAAATCAGTGTGTAATTGTACGTCTTAGGACATGCAGAGAGGATGTGCATAAGGGCTTCTCTATAAGAAGCTTTTGATGTGACATGATCAGGAATGCTGGGCGGTATCAAGCAAAAGGATCAGCCTGATGGTTTTTAACTGAATCATTGTAAGGTGTAATAATCTTTATGTCCATTTTTAAAAGCTGGAAAAAGACTAGTAGCACGAAAAATAATCAATCAAGGATTCCTTTAACCCCTTCACTACAACATGAAAGAGTATACTCTGTATTGAAATGATCCTGCAGTAGACCAACTTCAAGTAAACCCAGACTGGGGCAATATTCCAAACTCGGTGCTTACTTAACCAGAGCTCTTGCAAACAAAACAACTCCTTAGTGTTCACTAGGGAATAGGACCCTAACAATAGCAATCAGGTGAGTAAGAGTTAATGTCAGGATAAGTAACTTTAACTCATGCCCCCCATATTACCTTCCTAACAGTAACAGGTTTAAAAAAAATCAGCGTATCGGTGATTGTGTCAGCTTGCGCGTGCTTACTCTACTTTGCACATCCTATACTTAACATGAGGAGCGCAAACATTAATTAGCGTCAGGATAAGTAAGGTATTACAAAGTGCTAGCGCTAATTAACACACCGAAGGGTTAACCAATTTTTTTACCAGCACCCAGAAGCTGCTGCTAAATGATTCCACTTCAGCAGAATCAGTTAGCACCAGCTAACCCCAACAAATCAGATGCTCGCCTCTCTTCCCGTGACGAGAACGGTGGCCCAACCCACCATTTCTGGACGCAGGGAGCAGAGTGAGACTGGAGACAAATAGACCCAGTTTCTCTCCACAATCACTCCTCAACAATGCGCGATCTAGAGAGAGCGAGATGATGCAGATCTCGTGGCCTGGCAGCGCAATCCCATGGACTCCAGGAGGTGATTCTCGCGGCGATGCAGAAGCGAAGATGCAGAAGAGAAGTATCAGGAAGGGCTGTTGAATTAGCGCCTGCTTCAGAAGATGGTTTAAAAATTGGACGTTATAGGGAAAACTACAGTGTCCCTATTTTAGCGCCAGACACGGAAGTACTCTTCTAACAGGGTTATTCAAAGAGAATCAAAAAGTCACCACACGTTCGGTGACTTTTCGTTCTCTCCAATTCGGTGCGATTTGCCGATCTCATTTTGGCGACCCTGCGGTGTACCACAGGGCCGTCGTAGTGCAGGGAAAAGCCACCGCAAATCCGACGAACACTCACCGCAAAACCTGACGAACGTACACCGAAACCCGCATAACCATCTGGATTAACCCCACCGAACACGCCAGAGAAACCCGAGCAGGAGCCAATCAAAGCGCAGAGCAGCAGCTAGAAAAACCCAACAAGCAGACGAATGGAGTGAAGAAAAAAAAACGTACACTTGAATGTTTGAAAAGTGAAATGCTGTTTGCAAAGAAACTACTGAACGAAAATGTCTGAAATTTACACATAAGATCCAATGAATGATAATAAAAAGGGCTGTTACAGAAAAAAGAATAAACGGTTTTAAAAAAACTGAAAATCCAGAGAAATGCCTAATGAAAACATAATTTTGCCTCTGTATAAATCAATGGTAAGACGCACCTTGAATATGCCGTGCAATTTTGGGCACCTGTCTTAAAAAAAGATATTATAGCGCTAGAAAAAGTGCAGAGACGGGCAACTAAATTAATAAGGGGAATGGAAGGGTTAAGTTATGAGGAAAGACTAACAAGCTTAAACCTGTTTAGTTTAGAGAAACGGCGCCTTAGAGGGGATCTGATAACCTTATATAAATATATACGGGGCCATTATCAACCATTGTCTGACAACCTATTCATTAACAGGACTATACATAGGACACGAGGTCACACATTTAGACTGGAAGAAAGAAAATGCAGCCTAAAGCATAGGAAGGGTTATTTTATGGTGAGAACAATAAAGCTGTGGAATTCTCTGCCTGTTGAGGTGGTTGGGTCAGAGACTGTACAGACTTTTAAAAAGTGACTGGATGACTTCCTGCAGACACAGAATATTAAGGGTTATAATATTCAATATGTGGCTAAAAGCTTCTTGATCCAAGGAGAAATCTGACGCCATTCTGGGGTCATGAAGGAATTTTTTCCCAGTATGTTGCATATTGGCGAGCGCTTCAAACTGGGTTTTTTGCCTTCTTTTGGATCAACAGCAGTAGGTGATGTGGGAGAGGCTGAACCCGATGGACGCATGTCTTTTTTCAGTCTATGTATGTAAACTATGATTCTAAAAAATCTATAAATAAAGAGACTCTTTACTGCAGAATATTATAATCAACGGTTTATTAGATATTGAATTAAATGGGAATATTTTTAACATTGAAGCCTATGGGATTCACCTGAATAAACCTGCCGAATGAAACCACCAAACAAAACAGCAGGGCATTTCGGCAACTTTTCACTGCTGGTTTTTGTTCTCTGAATAGACGAGGCATTGCTTCTCTATGGCGATTTGACTGCCCTCGAACAGGCACCATATGTGCAGGCAATTCGCCAACATTTGGCGAACTGCCTGCTCTCTGAATAGCCGAATGGCCAGGAAAGGTAACCGTACGCTGAATTTCACTGGTCGGTTACCTTTCGGCCACAATTCGGATCTCTTTGAATAACCATGTAAGTATTCTAAGTATGTTCGGTTCTGATTTCTGATCTTGTCCATGTTTGGTTTATATTTGTACTGTGTACGGACACTGGCTATGGTATCTAGACTTAGAGCAAAGCCAATTCAATTTATGGATATGTTATACTGATTCCATGTACCGACCCCCTGCTTTGTACTTGTTCATATTCTCTATTCAGATTAGTACGGGCCATTCTAAGGACCATCCTGTCAAATTAGGGGTTTCCTTGCTTAAGTGGGTCTTGTCTGCGTGCTGGGTGACTTTCCTGACAATATGTTACTTACCTTAGCAAATCCTTCATGTGTTTATACCTTAGTAGGTGTTAGTAGGCGTTTGATGACCTTAATGTCAAAGAGAAGGCTGTTAAACCCTGGCCCCCAGATGTTGCAGAACTAAAACCCCAACAAATCTCTCTCTGTCTATTATTGTCATATGTCTTCTGGGAATTGTAGGCCATTTATATCTGGAGTTTTTCAGCCCAGTCCTAGAGGACTTGTTCTTTGAGTCATTCCACATCATCAGCGGAGGCCATTTTGAACATACTGGCTACATGTTCATTACTGATGAATTCAGGGTTTACAAATATGAAGCCAAGAGGACATAACTGGATTAAATGTGATAAATTCGTTTCTTGATCTTCCAGCTACACAGGGTGATTAAAAGATTCATAAATTGCAAACCCTGTTTTTTCTACACTTTAAAATTTTAAGTAATTAATTGGTTAAGTACTTTACCCCCCTCTTCCACACATCAGCATTTTTTGGTGTATTTGTAGGGTCAGCTCTGGGTTATTTATACGCTAAACACAATCAATTTGAACCTGCTTTATGAAAATCCTTTGTATGTACTAGAAGATTATAATTTTACATTGATAATTAGTTGAAGAAAGTCTAGTCACGGTTATCTTTTCCTCAGGGCAAAATTCTGAGATGTATACAACCCTTTGATCCAAAGGGACCATCAGCTTCCCTTTAACCTGCTGACTCTCAATCATGTTTTAATGATGGAAGTGAATGGGGCAGCAGGGATAAAACAGGAATTATATTTTAATTAATGTGCAAATTACAAATATAGTCTGTTTATGGTGGAACTGAGTAATTGGTAGAGCATTCTTTAAAGCGAAAAATATCTGTTTATGAAGCTTGATATATGGACACTCTGCTTTACCTCTATGCAGTTGTATAACCCAAGACTAAAATTATTCAAATACAGTGTGTATATATGTATGGGATCTGTAGAATATTGCTTGATATAAGGATAAAGAGGAGAAACTGATAAAACCATGAAACCATGAAAATGTCTTCAGTTTGAGATTTTTATAATGATTATGAACCTCTGAGTATTTTTGTATTCTACTCAGTACACTAGAACTAGTGTCAATCATAAATTTTCTAAAGGGTAGACATGCGCACTGCGAAAAAAATAGTTTAGTCTCATTTCTGATTGATTCGTTACGTTTTAGTTCATTTTGGTACGTTCGTTATGTTACCGTAATGTGTATTTTGTATCGATTTGTTATTTCGATTTTATTAGTTTTATTTTTTTTATTTCGGAATGCGATTTTTTTTTTAATTACTTAATCCCCCTGTCGTTGGTGTTGAAACCAGCACCAAGGACAGCAGCTCCACAGGTCTCAGGAGCAAATAAAGATCCCCCTGTCCTTGGTGTTGAAAAACATTTGAGCACCAAGGACAGCACCTGCCGAACGCAGACAGACTGAAGGAAAGAAAAACAAAAACGATGCGTTTGGCATAGAAAAAAAGCCTTGTCGCTTGAAAATAATTAGGAATCCAAAAATTTCACTTTTTTAAAAAAACAAAATCAATAAATAGGCTTTTTGCTGCAAATGAAAAGAATAAGCAGTTGAATAAATATTGAATAAAAGTGGGGATATTTTTACATTGAAACCTATGGGATTTGCTTGTTTAAACTTGTCGAACAAACCACCGAAAATCAGGGCATTTCACTGACATTTCTGTGTTGTTCGGCGTTCTCTGAATAGATTTACCAACCATTACTTGTCTATGGGAAATTTCACTGCCATCGACTCATACCGATTGGCACCATGGTGATGCCCATGGCCTGTGGTGCTGAATACAACAGATTCAGCACCACGGCCAATGGAAAGGGACGCGGTGCTGAAGCTGTGAAACAAGTGAAATGGAGTAACGAATCGATTTAGTAAAAAACGGAATCCATTCGTTATATTCCATTTTTTGTTTCGTTTTTGTTCCGGATGGAATTGATTCCTTTTTGGAAGTGCTTTATGAAATACGAATCGATACATTTTATCTGAATTGTGATTTGGAACTAAATGAAACGCACATATCTACTAGATGGTAGAATAGAATCAGATGTATCTTCTACAATGTATACTTTGGCTTCAAGGTACTGAAGACAACATTGTAAAACATGGTCATCTACATATGAAATATGATGAAAATACTAAGGGCTCAGTTTAATTAATGATGGCCGAAATTGGGTTCTTTTTTTGGCCAATATTTGCCATTTTTCGGGTCGGAAGATTCAAATGTGGGTTTAAAGGCATTTCGATTCCCAATAAAAATTTGGATTGGAATATCTTTTCTTGTTGCTATACTTTTCAATGGAAAAATCAGCCTTAGCGATTCATTCTGAATGTATTGGTATGCTGCTTTCTGAAAAAGTTTCAAATGCTAAAATGGAATTAGGGGAATTCGAGGGAATTAAACCAAAAATCTTTGCTTAAAAAATCTGATATTTCTACTAGTCATGTTTAAAGGCACAACTTTGTAGATGCTGGCTGAAAATAAGCTTTTCTGCCATTTTACTGTCCAATTTTTTTTCTGGATCAGCAGCATTTTACGAATATTGGCTCCAGCCGAATCTTTTTAACTGAATCAGCTGATTATTTTTTTTCAGAAAAACGTCCAGTGTCAAGCAGAAGAAACGACTAGAAAGCGAACGGTAAATTCAAGGATCACCGACCTTGGCCCTCCAGATATTTTTGAAATACATTTCCATGAGGCTAAGCTAATGAGATTCTGAGCATCATGGAAGATGTAGTTTCCAAACATCAGGAGGGTCAAGGTTATTGACCCACGAGTTAATTTAATGTTAGTTCATACTTCTCTGAGTAAAATATCTTTAACAGGATACATTTTTAAGCTTTTTCGTTTTCTTAAGCTATATATTAATGGTATTTTAATGATGTCAAGCTACGCACTATAGACTTTAAAGTCCATACTATGCTGAATATGTTTCCAAGGAGATAGTTTTCTCTTTATCATTTTAGTCATTTTAGGAGTCAGGTGCTGCTCAACAAATAAAAATGACTTGCAAAACAGTTCAAGCAATCCCCAGGTTTGCAGACTTTGTATCTTCCTATTAGGTGGAGAGGTTTCAAACACCCTTCTGTAAATCATCACTTCAGATCTATTTATTATCTTCCAGTCCAGTGAACAACACTATTTGTTACACATGGATACCAGTCATATTACAAGCTGAGCCTCAGGGATAAGGGACAGCAACAGTGTGTGTACTCCTGGCATTTTTCACACCCGATATAATTGAGGTTGTTATTTTCATAGTTACTTTGACTAGCAATGTTATTCACAGATAAAATACTCACTGGTCACATCTATAATTGCTACACTGTAATGTGACCAAACTTAACGTCAACGGTAATGCGATAGTCTTCTTGATCACAATCAAATCTCAGCAGACCACGCGATTTGACATTGTGTATGTACAGTACAATTTAGAAGATCCGCAGTAATTAATTCAGCTATGTTTTTACTTTATGTGTTTTTCAATATTTAAATTGAAGGGACACTTCAACCAAAAAATGAAATGTTCTTTTTTTGTTTATTTGTTTGTTTAGTTATCAGCAAAATAAACTAAACATAAGAAAATATTTACTCTGCATGTGCCACTGTGTGCTTCCATTATATTGTAAAATACCTTTCAATAAAGGATGGGCCACTCCGAATCTTTTTCTCGCCAACAATTCTAATTCTTTATTTAGTTTTTTTCATGTCTCACCGCATGCAGGGGAAAAAACAGATGACATTTCGGCTAGAAGTGATTAAGGCTTCAAGCCGAAACGTTGCATGTTTTTTCCCCTGAATGCGGTGAGACATGAAAAAAACTAAATAAAGAATTAGAATTGTTGGCGAAAAAAAGATTCGGAGTGGCCCATCCTTTATTGAAAGGTATTGTAGGAAGGCGGATTCTTTGGTGCTCCCGCTTTCTTGTCTGACGAAATTTCTGGCTTTCACAGCGCAGCAATGCATTACGTTATTGTCCATTATTTTGTGTTATAAACTGCCCCCTCCCCAATATCTTTACAGCACTTGCTCCTTGTCATTCCCAAGGTGCTATAAACGTGGGCATAACAATCTCAAACAAAATTAATTTCCAACAAACAAACTTACAGGGTTATTACGAGAGCACCGAAATGTCAACTACATTTCGGTGCTCTCCCGTTACCCACACTTCGGCTAGTCCGATTCGCCGAACCTGCGGTGAATTCAGTATTCACTGCAGGGTCCCCGAAGTGCAGGGAACATGACACTGAACTCATCTCAAAAATCGCCGAATTGATACTAAAAAAAAACATCGAAAATCTGACGAATCGATCCAAAAAAACTCGACGACCTGCCGAACAGAGCCGCTGGAAAAACCTGACAAGGCGACGAACGGGTAAAAAAAACCCCAAAAAAACCCACAACTATTAAAAGGTGTTTGCAATAAAAAACTACAGCACGCAAATGCCTGGAAATGATATATAAATTCCTATGAATAGTAATAAAAAGGTATGTTACAGAAAAAAGCCATTTTTTTTAAAAAAATGGTAAAAACTAATTGGTTGAACAAATCCTACAAAATGTTTTAAAAATCCTAAAAAATAAAGAGACTTTTTGCTGAAAGTGAAAAGAATAAACAATTGAATAAATATTTAATAAAAAAGGGGATTTTTTTAAAATATTGAAACATATGGGATTCGCCTGATTAAACCTGTGAAATGAAACCGCCAAAAATCAGGGCATTTCACTGACATTTCTCTGCTGTTCGGCGTTCTCTGAATAAATTAACCATATTTCACTGGTAATTCGCCAATATTTGTCGATCTACCAGCTTTTTGAATAGCCGAACGCAAAGAAATTGCAACGTATGGGGAAATTCACTGTTCGGTGTAATTTAGTGGCCAGTGTGACTGTCTTTGAATAACTCTGATAATTTGCTTTCTGCTGGCAGTTTTGTTAGTTTATTTCCTAATGTAAAGAGCTCCAGAAATTGTTGGCGCTATATAAAAGTTAATAACAATAATAATTAATAATATAATTTTTCCCTTTTACTCTCACATGCATGTGTCTAATTTATTATCCAAAAATGTGTATATTTCCAAGCAACAATGAGAAAAAACTTTTTTCAATATTTTCCTTTTATTTCAAATACATTCATGCTTTGAAAAAGTTCCAGAAGTATTAATTTTTCTAGAAATACATGATTAATAGGTAACACAATAGGAAATGTAGTTTGTTCATGAAATATACACCTCATTAAATGGTAAAAAAAAAACAACAAAACTCTGTATATCCCCAAGAAAATAGAATGAAATAAGCACCGAATGGAATTTCGAGTAGTTGAAAACATGTAAATCACTCTTGAACTTTAACAACAATAGAGCTATACTTTTTAATTAAGCTTAATATTTTCTTTTTTCATTTTGCTTAGTGTTCTGTGCATTAAACAAAAAGTCCTCAATGAGCAATAAATGTATATTGTTTTTATATTCCAGTTGACAACTTTTATTTCTGCTATTTTTATAGCGCCAACAATTTCTGCAGCTCTTCACAATAACATTTGTGGAATTAAACTCGCATATTGCAAACCGAGGAACCAGGAACAAGAGGTGCAGAGGGCCTTGCTCACAGAAGCTTTCAATCTAGTGGAGTTGGGAGTAGAGGATATATTGTTTTATTAGTGGCGAGGATTTCTAATGCTAGTGTTTGTAAATAGTGACGTGAATGGTGGTGAGACAAGTTCTGAAATCTATATTGATGGGATAATGATGGGTGAGAAGAGGGATTATTCTGTGATTCACTAATCTGGAAAAGATGGGTTTTGAGGTATTTCTTGAAGGATTGAAGATTAGAGGGGGTGTCTGAAAGGTAAAGGTAATTCATTCCACATGAGCAGTGCTGCTATTGAGAGGTCACCTCTACCTTATCTTTGCATTGCTTTAGCTTTAACGCAGCTCTTTATGATAGACATGATTTTGGCAACGTTAGCCCTTTGCACCATTTTCCTGTGAATCAATTTACACGCACTTCCTGGAGCACGCCATTGACAACTGAAATTAGACCCCTTTGCACTTATCTAGCACGGCTGTCTTAATGAACCAGTTCTCTAGGCTTTACCATTTAACCTATGTACCCTGGATAAAAAGTATACCTGTACAGCTCAGGTGCACTTTTTGTTGCTATATCCCATCAGGAGATGAATATTGCATTAGTCTTCCAGATCAATGTGATATCTATTTAATACGGAGATGTAGTGTATGCAGCTGCCCCGCATACGCATCTTCAGAAACTTACTACATTGTATTACTCATTCTGCCGCTTTGTGCTACAATGTAACTATATGACCTACCACTGTGACATGTTAAAAGAGCTAAACTGGCCGTCGCTGGAATCTAGACGCACCCTTCACCTTTTCAATCTGGTGTTTAAGAGGTTTTCTGGGAAGCTACCACCCTACCTGAATAAGCTGCTTCCCCCAGCAGTTCCCTCATCCAAAAACCTCCCAGAGACAGCACATATTTGAATTGCCTCAGCCACACCAATTGAGCAATATGAATTAGAAAGTTCTCCTTGTAATTCTTGCATACAAGGTGAATTGCTTACATACAGTATACCATAAATGTTGAGGTGTGATCCAGGAAATGTAATTCCCAGGTTCTAAAATGATCAGGATTCTGAGTTTTATTATAAAATCCATTTTGACTCTACATTGGCATGTGATGCAAAGTCAACCCACTGGCATAATCAATGATTTTCATAGCAATTTAATAAATTATGTCTATTTAAAAGTAAATAATTTTTTTTTTTTTGTAGCAAAGCGTCTCATGTCCATCTAATTAAAAGTGTACAGATAAGTAAAGCACTGAATAAATAAACTATTAACAGCTTTTTTTTTATCAGTGCTCTTATATAACCAAGCAAACTAATCGAGCATGAAGAATTCCCGAAAAACTAGAAGATGGCGGGCGCAAAATTTGCCGCCTTTCAAATCTGCCGCCTGGAGCAAGCGCTCTGCGCTGCTCCATCGTCGGGCCAGCCCTGAACTTCCTATTAAGCCAGAAAGAGTTAATGTTATTGTATGTCTTCAAGGGTTTGGTGTTCTGTTTGCAAGATACAGTAACACTTACAATATAAAACTATTTCTGTCTGTTTCTATTCTTATCTCTATTGCAACAATGGTTGGAGAGTTTAGAAACTCACATTTTTGCTTCCATGATGTTCTGGGATAAAGTAGTGGTTCCTGATGGAAATTACACGTGATACATATCTGAGCAGTAGGTGATATTTATCATTGCAAATTCAATCTCATTGTGTTCAGCCGAGCATGTTCGATTGACACTGCAAACATGTGGAGGGAAAATAATATTTTCATGGAATTTCCTTCCATGAAAACACCTTTTTATGATTCCTTATGACAGACCTCATAACCAAACTATATTAAAGGTAATATCTTTGAGATGCCTATCTTTATATGGAGTGAACTACTTTAAAAAATAATGGCCTCCTTCCTATTTATTTTCTTCTATTTTCCATATATATCAACACTTTCATTTATATGTAGTTTGTATAGAGAATCTTTATAAACTAGGGGCTATATTCCTGGCCTCAGGACTGCCAAGGTTTACACCAAGACCTGACTTCCAAGTATTAACCCCTTCGCTGCGGAAGACGCGCTGAGCGCGTCCACCCGCAGGTAGCGTTCCTTGCAGAGGACGCGCTGAGCGCGTCCTCCCTTTGGGGCCGGAAATCGGCCGGGTTCCGGCCGATCGCTGTGCCCCCGGTGCGGGCTGACATCCTCGATGTCAGCCCAGCACCCGGAACCGCCACCAGCCTAATTAGATGTCATCGCGGCGGCGTGATGACATCTAATTCAGGCTCCCCCTCCCGCATGTGCGGAGGAGGCGCCTGAAAGGGAGGGGGGGAAGGTCCTTCGGACCTCTCTCCCTCCCGATCGCCGGCGTGCAGGGGGTTAATCCAGGCACCGTTTGGAAGGGCACAGCCTGCCCTTCCTATCGGTACCTGGAATTAACCCCATGGGGGCTGGATCACGAATCGGCGCTGAAAAGCGCCGGTTCGTGATCCTTTCCCGGAGCTGGCCGACATCTTGGATGTCGGCCAAGCTTCTGGGAGTGCCCCCTGAGGACTGGCGTCATTGTGCATAGCACGATGACGCCAGTCCTGGAGTTAACCCCTAACTGCCACCAATGGTGGAGATAGGGGGTTCCAATGGAACCCCCTATCTCCCGATCCGTGGCAGTTAGGGGTTAATGTTTGATAATGTTGGATCAGCATGGCTGTTCCAACAATACCAAACATGACTATGAAAAAAGTTTTTTTTTAAAAATAAAAATAAAAAAATATTTAAAAAATAAATAAACAAGTTGTTTTTTCTTTTTTTGGTTCGTTAATGCAGCAATATTGTTCCCATTTCAATTATAATGTGAACAATGATGCTGCACTAAAGATTTTTGTATGCGGTGCGTTTGTTAAAAATCGTGTAATTTTCCCCAAAAAAAAAAGTAACGAGACCCCATCTGTAATTTTTTTAACAAGCGCACCCCATACAAAATATAACCGCAATTGCTCGCATGTTAAAATGTGAAAAAAAACCACTTTACACGTTGTAAATTATTGAAAATTCATATTTTATTGCATTTTTTGTTATAATATACAGACAGGTCATGACGTATACATATAATAATGACATATTATGAATCTGCTGAGTCTGACGGAAAGAACGATATATAATATGTCTGGGTCATATATTAAAATAAGGCTTCAAAACACGTTTAAACATGATGAGCAAAACCGGTAAAAATGAGCTCAGCACAGAGGCGGGAAATGCCTCAGCAGCGAAAGGGTTAACATAACCAGAGTCAAGAACTAGTGCATTTTTGGGAAAGCTGTTTTTAAAGGGCCACTACCACCAAAAGATGAAATGTCCTTATTGTGTTTATTTTATGTTTCTGATATCTTACATGTGCGTTTTCTCTTGTAGGTTTAGTTATGAAAATAAATTACTCTATACGTGTCACTGGGTGCATCCATTGTGTGATATTTTGTGTTGTAAAAAGTATCTTTACATCACTCGCTCCTCACTGTGTGGCAGTGAGCACATAATGGAGTAAATGGGTCTTTAGTTATGGAAATGGACTAACAGTATTGTATTGTGTAGGATGTATGCAAAGAACATCACCAGGGGGCTGATTAGAAGGCTTTTAACCCCTTCACTACCGAGCGATTTCTGTTGAATTTTTTTATCATAACATTAAGCTGAAACATGGGATGTGAAGTTAACAATTAAATATAGGGTGAAATAATAGTGTCGCACAAAAATTGTTATTCTAAGATCGCTAAAATATTTAAATAATGTTAGTTTTCACATTTAAAATTTTTAATGTGTTTGTTTATTCTTTAGAGACATTTTGTTGAAATGTAAGAATTCGAGCTCTAGATGGTGTCCTTTATCTTACACATTTTCAAACGGGGTCTGCATTATTATCATACAGGCAGAGAAGACCTTTGTGTTAGATACAATAACCGTGATTAATAAATGTAACAAAAATGGTAAGATCTCCAGTTTACGGGGATTTGTAATGATCACAGTGAGATTACTAGCAAATCAGCTTCCCAAAAATACCAATAGAATATAAAAATAATATCTGTATGTGACATAATGCCTGTATATGGTGATTACAGTAACACCTTGTAACTTTACTGTACAGGGATTATCACTCATTATAGCCCCTGAATCTTGTCACTGTTCAGCGGTGAGTGACCCCAGAACTCTCTGTATTCTGCCCTCTCCCTGGCAGCTGTAATGCAGCACTAATCTATTTGAACTTTTTGTTACAGTGAGGTTTAGGGCTGCTATTTGCAGTTGGTTTTATGTCTCCCCAGGGTGCTCGGAGAGATATAAAACAAAGGATTTGTTTCTCCACAGGGGGCACACTAATCCATCTTTAAAAAGGTGTGAAAATGGTCTTTTGATATGCTAATGAGTGCTTTTCCATGCATTACAATGCAAAGTCGAGATAACTCGATTTTGGGTGTGAACGGGTCAAGCTCCCTGTCTTCTCTCATTCAGCTGCCACCTCTTATCTCAGGTATCATACACTACACATTATTCCCCTGCAGCCTTATCTAAACATCCCCTCCTCTACCCCACTGACTGTTAATTACTGCAGACGCTAAACCACAGTTGTAAAATAAAATTCACCATAAGATTTTGGTAAATGTTGCATCATGGGAAAAATCCACAAATTGGAGACAGGAGATACAAACCTAATGTAAGTGTAGCGCTGTGTTAAAAATCTTGCTGTGGCAGTACCTATTTTTGGCCACAAGATGGAGACTATCGCGATCAGAGATACTGGACATTGGGACTACAATGCCCGGCATGCTTTGCAAGAAGACAGGAAGTGGGTGGGGACTGGAGACTTACATCCTCTGCCTCGTGGAGAAAGTCCAGAGCGCGCCAGGGAACAGGAGAAAGCAGACGCACTGAGGAGATTGCGAGAGAACCTAGGCCAAAGCCCGAGGGAGACCTGTTATTCCGGTTTGGGTCACTCAACCTGAGGAGAAGGAGACTTGTCAGAGCCCAGACATTGCTGCAGACCGGCGGAATCGAACGGAGAGCAGGCGGTGAGCTGGACAAGCTGCATGAAGTCAGACAACGGATCCGGCCGCTAGTATCCCCAGTCAAAATCCGGAGGAGAGACGTCCTGGGTCAGCGGAGCCTAAAGCCTGCGTCGGATGGGTGAGAGGCCTCCAAGGCTGTTTGTGATTAAAGGTCAAGCTGCTGTTTTCTCTTTAAAGTCCACAGGGCCCCAAC
Organism: Leptobrachium leishanense; assembly: GCA_009667805.1. Classification (NCBI taxonomy): domain Eukaryota; kingdom Metazoa; phylum Chordata; class Amphibia; order Anura; family Megophryidae; genus Leptobrachium; species Leptobrachium leishanense. The sequence goes on from CM019070.1 coordinate 45,466,011, forward strand.
TGACTAGTCGAAGACTTTCCTTCATGTAAATTCACTGGCCAGTTGAACAGTACCCGGGTACCACACACATACATATACACCTTCTTTACATTCTGGGACTTAACTTGTGCAGGACTCAATTTGTTACGAATCGGAACAGGGGTTAAAGATAAAGATACGTTCCGAATATATTTTTCCTCTTTTTCCGCTGCGCGTTTGCCGTAATACGAAGGGATTGTATGTTTGGGGTTTTGCTACGTGTCTCCTTTTCTGAACCATCGGGAAATTGCATCTCTTTTATGTTCGGTTGCGAATATTTTATTTTCCGAAATACGAAGCCTCGTGTTTCGTTTCTTTTCCGCTACGCGTTTTACCGTGATACGAAAATACTGTAATAATACTTGTGAATACCGTGTCTCGACATCTGCTCAAATATTTTAGTAAACTATTTAAATGATAAAAACTCATAACTGTGTTGGAGTATATTTATTCCCTAGTGCGGGGAGACTGACCCGTGGTTCATTTTCAGCGGCTCCTCCGGGAGTGAGCGCTACATAATCATTAAAAAAAAAAAAAAATCCGCCTCTGTTTCATAACGTGGTTTCATTTGTAATGCACAGATCAACTAGGTACAGTTTATGTAAGTGGTATTGTTCTTTTGATTAATAATATAGTAATAAATACTTGGGAATTTTGCCAATGCATTACATACAGGGTTATTCAGAGTCAGCCGAACTGGCCCCAAAATTGCACAGAGCAGTAATTGGCCTCAAAATTGCAACCAAACAGTGGCTAATCACAAAGCCGGCAGTTCACCACATTTGGTGAATTGCCAGCAAAATATGGTGCTGTTTGACAGCAGTAAAATCCCCATAGAGAAATAATGGTTCGTCTATTCAGAGACACCAAACAGCAGAGAAATGTCAGTCAGGGTTATTCAGAGAGCGGTGAAAAGCAGGAGAATGACTGGAGAATGGAAAATTCTAGATCAAAATAGCTGATTTTGAAAGTGAGATGAATGGGAGAATTTTTCTGGTTTGGCTATTTTGACCTAGAATTTTCCATTCTCCAGTCATTCTCCTGCTTTTCACCGCTCTCTGAATAACCCTGAGTGAAATGCCCTGATGATCAGTGGTTTAATTCGGCAGGTTTATTCAGGCGAATCCCGAAGGTTTCAATGATAAAAATATTCCCGTTTTTATTCAATATCTAAAAAAACCTTTATTCTTTTAAACTGCAGCAAAATGACTATTCATTTTTTTTTAGGATTCGTTAGGCATTTTTTGAGATTTTTTTGGTTTAATTTATTATTATAATTTTTTTTAATAGCGTTTTTTTTTTCTCTGTAACAGACCTGTTTATTAATTTATTCATAGGACCTTATATGTTAATTCCAGGCATATTCGTCTGGTAGTATTTTTGCAAACAGTGGTTACAATTTGACAATTTCAATCATTTATTTATTTTTTGACCCCCGTTCGCCATCTTGTCGGCTTTTTCCGGTGGCTGGTCTGCGCTGTGTTGATTGGATTGTCGACTTTTTTCAGACGCGTTCAGCAGATCGTCAGGTACGTTCTGATTTTTTGGATTGTATCGGCAGGGTTTTTGGTGGATTTTCAGTTATTTTTCGGCAGATTTTCTGCTTATTTTCTGCACATCGGGGATCCTGCGGTGAATGTTGAATTCACCGCAGGGTCAGGCAAATTGATTCCCCGAAGGGCGGGGGGAACGAGAGAGAACCGAATTATCAGTGACATTTGGGTGCTCTCTGAATCACCCCTTTTGATGTCTTTATTTTTCAAACATTTGACGATCACGTTTATTTTTGTATTGCATTTTGAGCATCTGACAGTTAGTCTGTTTCCAGACAATTCATCATCATTGCGATTTCTTGCCAGATTAACAGATCATGTCTGTCTATTGCATGAAACAATCTTACTTCATCAACATCAGAGAATTAAAACTGGTCATAGAAAAAAATGCCATATGTGTAACTGTTAAATATTACATATATTCAGGAATAAGGATGAATGCGGTTTAAGTGACTTGACAACAGATGGTTTGCAGTGACCAATGCAAGGTGCAATAGTGCTTTCACCACAGGTCTGTTCTTGGAACACTATTTAAAATGCAAAGTTTTTCCAACCTTTATTTGCCACTAAGTCCCTTCACTACCATGAACGAGTTAACTAGATACTCAAAAGCACCAGCAGATGCCCAATATAAAAAGTTAACTCAATTTGTTCTTATTCTAGAGCAGCATTTCCCAACCGCAGTCCTCAGGTCCCCCTAACAGGCCAGGTTTGCCAGATATGTGAAGCACAGCACAGGTGATATGATTTGCTGATCAGTGATTACAGGATTCAGTCTGCATTTTCCCAAGATAATCCTTAAAACCTGACCTATTAGGGGAACTTGAGAACCACTGTTGTAGAGCAACACAAATTAATTTTGTTTATTGTAAACAAAATCCAGTGCTTTTTTTCTGGAAAAATAGGTGGGGGTACTCTCTCACGCCTGGGGAGAAACTGATTATTATGACTATTTTCATGTCCTCATAAACAATAGTTCTAGTTCACTTAAATAAAGACACTATAAAAGGGAACCATATTTTTTAATACTGTGTTCCTATAACATAACTACAACTATTGTTGTAACCCTTTGGGGGTTATCCACTAAGTGCCTCTGTTGCAAGAAAAATCTGTATTGCAGGGTATTTAGCGTTTTTTTGGGGAGTTTTTTGCAACGATGGCACTGAGTGTATAATCCCCTAGCATTTGTGAACACCACAGCAATGAAACTCACAGTTTTTCTGAGTATGTATGAACTCCACAGCAATAAAACTCACAGTAATGAGCAGTGTGTATGAGCTCCACAGCAATGACACTCACAGTAATGCACAGTGTGTATGAGCTCCACAGCAATGACAGTCACAGTAATGCGCAGTGTATATGAGCTCCAGAGCAATGACACTCACAGTAATGAGCAGTGTGTATGAGCTCCACAGCAATACAACTCACAGTAATGTGCAGTGTGTATGAGCTCCACAGCAATGAAACTCACTACCACCTTACAGTGCCAGCTCCTCTGATCACACCACTTGCCTGACAATCCGCAGCTCTGGCAGATGGGTGTAAACATGCTGCACCCCCCTCCCCATGCTGTTCAAAGTTTAAGCAGCTGCAGAGAGAGGGGGAGCAGCCCTCCCTTGTCACTTACTAGGGGAGGGGGTTATCAGTCCCTACATACACTCCTGACAATCGGAAGCATTCAGGAGCAACATGAGCTGCCGAACGCTTCCGATTCTCTGCCTGCCATTGCAGGAGGAGGGAGGAGCATCATACTCTCTCCTTTTAGTTCTGGCTGGTGGTGCGGTGCTGGCACTGAGTGTTGAGGTGCCGGTACTGCCCCGAAAAAAGTCCTGACAAAATCTATTTGCATATACAGTTCCGGCACAATGAATTTAGCATGCAATATTCTAGAACTGTTTGGAGTACAGAGACATGTCTGTTTCTCCAATAAAAATGCAGAAGTCCCAGCTGCAGTGAAGTAGTAGTAGCACCACTATTTGCCCAGCAGAGGGAGCTCTGCCTGTCAAATAGGGAAAACAGCATGTAAATGTGCTGAAGGGATTCTACAGCACATTTTTCTGAATGGCCACCGTAAAGTGAGTTTTAACAAAACCACTGGTCCCTGAAAGCAGTTTTATGGAAAAACCACCTAGTAGTGGATGGGTTAAAATTATTGACGGTATTGGTAGGAAGACCTGAGGCCAGACAAAACTATAAATAGGTGAACGCTAATGTTCAATGTGGCTCTACCAAACAATTTTTCACCGGTCCAGGACGGAATTTCTCCACATTTCATTTAATTCCCCAGTTTGTCTACTTTAACATTTAACTTAGGAAAATGATTTTGGTTTTTATTGAACATCTACTTATAGTACAGTCTATTCTTCGCTGTCTAGAATTGCACTCACTCATTATGTGTTTGCTTAATTACTTACTTAGCTGAAGAACTAAACACTTATCACAGTGGGGTTCCTTTAGTTAACATCCCAATGTTTTACAGAAATCCAATATTAAAAGGAATAATTTAGGTCTATTTAATTGGATAAAATAACTCACTTGTTTTGCAGCTCAGATTTTTTTTTAAAGGTTTTACATGATTTTTAGCAAGCTCCACGAGGATCATTTCGATGTAATAAAAGTGATGTTCAAAGTAGCGTAATTAGAGACCATATCCCTTCTCATCTAGGCAGATTAACTTCAGAAATCTATTGTTACCTCACTTCTAACCTTATTAGCAAAACACTGGCAGCACGAGAAGCCGTAATGAATCAAGTATGATACATAGGCAAAACAGGAAGTATAGGCAGACCTCATACATTATGTGTTGAGACATGAAAGGGATACTTAGATAGCAAAAAGAAAACATTAAAGAAAAAATAAAGATTAAATGTAGTATTGCACAGATTGTAGCAACTGCTGCTCCTGGTGTTTGCTTTCTCAAGTTAAATGGAATTGCTATTACAAACTACCAAAACTCCATCTAGAGATCTGCCTTACCCTTTCACTACCAAGTGGATTACCATTAAATCACAACCAGTGGTTTTATGGAAAACCAGTTTATTTTTGCCACACACTACAAATATACCTTAGATTCCCTACACCACATTTACATTCTGTATGCCCTATTAGACAGTTGGAGGCCTCCCTCTGCTGGACATATCGTAGTACTGCTACTGCAGCACACTGGGTACTGCAATCTCTCGGATAGGAGAATCAGACACACCCCTGTACTTCATCCGTTCCAGCACATCGGCTGGAAAAGTGGAACTTTAAGGGCACATTCTGGAGCCCAATTACAAAAGAATTACCGTATTTTTCGCTCCATAAGGCGCACCTGACCATAAGACGCACCTAGTTTTTAGAGGAGGAAAACAGGAAAATAAATATTCTGAAATCAAATAGTGTAATAATGGATATACTGCCCCAGCTCATGGATACTGTCCCCCAGCTCATGGATACTGTCCCCCAGCTCATGGATACTGTCCCCCAGCTCATGGATACTGTCCCCCAGCTCATGGATATGCCCCAGCACATGAATATGCCCCAGCACATGGATACTGTCCCCCAGCTCATGGATATGCCCCCCAGTTTATGGATATGCCCCAGCACATGGATACTGTCCCCCAGCTCATGGATACTGTCCCCCAGCTCATGGATATGCCCCCCAGATCATGGATATGCCCCAGCACATGGATATTGCCCCCAGCACATGGATATTGCCCCCAGCTCATGGATATTGCCCCAGCTCATGGATACTGTCCCCCAGCACATGGATACTGTCCCCCAGCTCATGGATATTGCCCCAGCACATGGATGTGCCCCAGCTCGCTCATGGATGTGCCCCAGCTCGCTCATGGATATGCCTCCGCTCACCTGTCGCCGCCACGTTAGGCTCCCTCTGAGCGTGCGTCCGGCGGCAGGAAGCTTGGGCACACGCCTGGGGGAGCCACGTGACCGCGATCTCGCGAGATTGCGGTCACGTGGCTCCCCCAGGCTAGTGCCCAAGCTTCCTGCCGCCGGACGCACGCTCAGAGGGAGCCTAACGCGGCAGCGACGACAGGTGAGCGGAGGCATATTCGCTCCATAAGACGCACCCACTTTCCCCCCCACTTTTTGGGGGGAGAAAAGTGCGTCTTATGGAGCGAAAAATACGGTATGTTTGCAATCATTGAAAATTAATTTGCATTGCTCCATATAAAACCAGATTGAGTTAACTCCGTCTTGATAAACCGCATTTACTTTTGAAGACTGAGTTAACTTGATCTTGGTAGTGAAGGGTTAACGCAAACATATCCAGTTTCCTTGGGACGCGCTGTCATTGGCCTGGCATTACTTCATGGGATTGTCACTCCATCACCCCCACTATTCTAGTTGATTCCTTTTCCCCCACCTTCCCCCCAACCTCACCGTGCTGATTGGTTCCCTTTACCCCCTTTTTTTTTTGTCTTCTCTCTCTCTCCGCTTTTCCTCTCTTTTCTCCTTTTCTTTCCATTTATCATCCTTTTTTTTCTCCCCATCCACGCGACTACTGTTCCTTGCACCTCATACCAGCCATATGTACTGTGTTACACAATTATTCAGGGTAGGTCGATTTAGAGTTATATTGATTTAAATGGAATCATAGAATAGTTAATTTTTTCTAAATTTTATACGCCCTGCGAAGGGCACCATTATTGACATGGAATAGGTCGTTCCGTTCTTTACCATTTATGAGTCAAGTGCATCGTATCATAAATCAGCAGATACAGACGGATGCTGTAATTCTGTTATTATCAGAACTATTTTTACTTATTGCTTTTTATATGTATCTGTTTTTATGTGCTACAATAAACATGCTTGAAATGCAAAAAAAAAAAAATGTGAACATGTCGGCCAAAACCCAAAAATGAAATTAGCCAAGTGTGTCTGAATCAACTGCACATAAGGCATCGGAAAAAAATCGTAATAAAAGAACTGTTTACCAATAGTACGTTTGTATACTTAGTAAAACACATGCATGCAGAATATTTTCTGTTATCTGCTTCCAGGTGAAAAGGCCTATAAATAAATGCGTATTAAAGATTATCACCAATGAGCCAGATAAGGTTGAAACATTGAGGTTTGACATCTTAATAGCATCACAAGACCAGAATTATTGCCCACGGATAGCTGTTAATTGTGTATCTGAAGAATCTATTTCAGTGTATAAATAGACATGCAAAATATATTGTTATTCAGACCTAAAACAGTTTCCTGCAGTATTGGTTTGTCTTGGTATAGTTTATTGTTATGTTATTGATGGATACATTTTTATGTGGGTTTACCCTCTCCAGAAGGCAAACATATCCGACCATTATTAGAAGAAATCTATATCCTTATATCTAGTGCCTTTATAAAAATGATTTTCCTCCCGATTAAAATAATTTCATGATTTACCACTTGATGTGTTTTCATTATTTTTTTTTATATCATAGTTTGCTGATGTCTTTTTTGTCTATTTGACTGTTCAGTGAAAGGGATTTCTCCTTGTGTCAGTTGTATGAGTAAATCATGCATTCAGATGATTTTAGGACAATTGATAATATTGTAAAACTCCTTTTTTATGGAATGAATTGCTGTTACAGTGTATCGCAGAAACAAACTTTAATTAAAGGTAAATGAGTTTATTTTTTTACTAATCTCAGATTGTTCCACCTTCAGAAACCGTCCCAATAAAAAAATCCAGTTTTCCATTAACCCCTTCACTAGCAAACCCTCATATTGGGCTGCAAAACGTGCCCATAAAATTGTTGCACTGCAGGCATGCTGCCTGAGGTGATAACACTTTTTATAAAACACCTGGGAATATGAATCTATAACACGCATCCCCTGCTGGTGCATCACAGAGCCCAGTGCTGCAGTAACACTTTTAGTCCAGCAGGTGGGGACATCTGCCTACAAAGCAGGATATTACTGTAAGGAATACATTGGGAATATTCCCAAATAGATTTTACGGTATGATTCATTGAAAATAATTTTCCCCAAAAATGCTGGTGGCTTGCTGGAAAATCCCTAGGTAGTGAATGGGTTAATACGGCATGCACAAAAAAACTTTCAAATACAGAAGCTTCTATTTAGTGCAGGAATTTGAATGCCCATTTTTCCAAATAGCATTTTACTCCACTTAAAGTTATCGTATTTCCTGCTAAAATGTATATGACTTGTACATTTTTAATAAGTGATATTAATAAAAACCAACAGGGTTCCTATGTTTCCATTTTCAAATCATTCAACCAATTTTATTTCCTTCCTTATAGTACGTTTAAAACAGTGATAACATAATTATTATTAACCCTAATAGAGTAAAAGAAACTATAGGACCACCCAAAATTTAAATATAAAAATGCTGGGGTTACTTTTACCCATATCTCTTTTTTAGAAAAAATATTGCTTAAATATGTTTAAAAAAGGTAGAAAATGTACCCTTCAGTTGTCACTTCTTCACTCTTCTGGTGCCAAGAGTTCAGCTACATAGAGAAGCAGTAAAGATATATGGGGGGGGGGTGCACTCAGCCAATCAGATAGGTATCATAATGTACCATTGGTTCGCATTGAATAAAGATAACTGGTGCTAGAGCCAGTCATTAAATGGCCAGGTAAAAACATGGTTGGCACAAAGAATAACAAACCTTCGTCTGGGACAGGAAATGTACACATAAATGGATAAACAAGCATTGATCATTAACACAGTCTGGTTATCAGACAAGTCAGGGTCAAGGAGAAGAGAAATCAGAGTCAATATATAGAGCCAGAAGTCAAATACCAGAAGATAATTCCTAAAATATGTCAGGGATGCTCTAAGGGGTAACAAAAACCCGAACAGGACTAAAAAAGAAAATAATATACTACATACCCTGACTAGTAACCCCACTGGTCCGGAGACGAGTTTGGTGGAACCTCTGGATTTAGTCCATACTAGAGATGTGCATTCGTTTCGGAAAAATTCAGAATTTGGAACGAAATTTGATAAATCGTATTTCGGAAGTACTTCCAAATAACGAATCGATACGATACGAATTCAAAACGAAACGGTATATAACAAATTTATTTTGTTTTACACTGTGTCATCATCATAAAAGATGAATTTGAATAATTGATATAAACTATCGAATTTGAAATCAACTATGAAATGGATATCAACAACTATCGAATCGATTCGAAATTTCAAATCAATCCGAAACGAAACCCGAAACGAAATTAGTTACGAAATTCCGAAAATGAAATTATTTAAAAATGTAATGAAACAAAACTAAACAAAACAAATTTTTCAGCCATGCACATCCCTAGTCCATACCAGACAGCATAGCAGTAATGCAACACATCGTAAATGGTCGAACAGTGCACCTACAGTGATTCTCCACCAACCCGAACAACTGCAAAACTGTGGACCCCCTGGTCACTCCAGAGATGAGACCTGACAAGACTTGTCAAAGAGTGCTCTGTCTGTCCATATATTATGGGCAAGTATATTAGAAGCTACACTTTTTTTGTAATTTTGGAATTGTTGGATTTTTATCTAATTCTTAGGTGACAGATCTCACGGTGAACTTTTTATGTCAAACAAGATCATGGAAATAAAATAACAGCACAGTAATGGGTCGATCAAACGGAAATCTGATAGTTTGAATTAAAAAAATATCCAATGTCACTTTAAAGCAGCGTTTCCCAAACCTGTCCTCAGGACCAGCTAACATGCCAGGTTTGCAGGCTATGTGAAACACAGCACAGGTGATATGATTTGCTGCTCAGTGATTGCAGGATTCAGTCTGCATTTCCCCAAGGGAATCCTTAAAATCTGACCTGTTACAAGGTCCGGAGGATAGGTTTGGGAAACACTGCTTTAAAGGATACAGCTTAGGTTGTCAATGCAAGTAAGAGAAACAAGAAATCTTAAATACGAACAAAAAATGCACCACAATAGTGTGCACTGAATACAGAACAATAGAAAATACATTACACTACAACTACCCTCAAACCGATGGTGATATATGCTTTCATAGACCCCTGCAATTAAATCCTGAAGGTGATATATGGTTCCTCTTGTGGGCACTCACTCTTGTCATGTCTCCTCTTTGACCTTTCAAACCAGTGCATGCATCGATAAATGTGAATATGGAAATGACTTGCAAAGGGTATGGTCCAGAACTAGACCTTAATTTTTTTTGTACATGTTCTTTTTCATTTGTGTTAGCTGCATGTTTGCCATAATTGCATATATTGTTTATACTGCTTTATTTTTTACCTATCTACATTAGTGGCCAAAATTGGGGATACACCTTCTGATTTTGTAAGTTTTGGTTGACAAAAAAAATCCTCTGCTTCATTGGCCTAGAAATAATCTTGTCTTGAATCCCATCGAAAATCTGTGGTCAAGATTGAAACGCATGGTCTCAAGGAAGAATCCAAGCAGCAAGAGAGGACGCATTGAGGCTATAATCAATTCCTGGCATCATTTGATCACAGAAGACTTTTAGAGTCAATGCCTAGAAGGTGTCAGGCAGTAGTTAAGGCCAAAGGCTATCCAACACATTATTCAAAGAGAATCGAAAAGTCACCGCACGTTCGGTGACTTTTCGTTCTCTTCAATTCGGTTAGATTTGGCGATCCCATTTCAGCGACCCTGCGGTGTATTCAGCTAGCACCACAGGGCCGCCGAAATGCAGGGAAAAGCCGCCACAAACCCGCCGAAAACTCACCGCAAAACCGGGCGAAGGCACATCGAAAACCCGCAAAAACATCTGGATTATCCCCGCCAAAAACGTCGGAAAAACCCGAGCAGGAGCTGATCACACGCAGCGCAGCCACCGGAAAAACCCGACATCGCAGATGAATGGAGTGAAAAAAATAAAAAAACAGTTTGAATGTTTGAAAAGTGAAACGCTGTTTGAAAAGAAGCTACTGAGCGAAAATGTCTGAAATTTACATATGAGGTCCAGGGAATGATAATAAAAAGGGCCATTACAGAAAAAAAAGTAAAGTAAAAAAAAAATAAAAAAAAAAAAATCGGAATTTAAAAAAAAAAAAAAACCAAAAAAGGCTTAAAATATCCTAAAAAAAATCTATAAATAAAGAGACTCTTTACTGTAGAATATTATAATAAACGGTCTATTAGATATTGGCTTAAAACGGGAATATTTTTAACATTGAAGCCTATGGGATTCGCCTGAATAAATCTGCCGCATGAACCCACCGAATGGCAGGGCAATTCGGCAACTTTTCACTGCTGATTTGTGCTCTCTGAATAGCCAAAGCATTGCTTCTCTATGGGTGATTCACTGCCCTCGAACAGCCACCGTATGGCAATTCGCCTGGATTTGGCGAATTGCCTTCTCTCTGGATAGCCGAATGACCAGTAAAGGTAACCGAACGCTGATTTTCAGCGTTCGTTCCCTTTCAACAGCCATTCGGATCTCTTTGAATAACCCTGTAAATTATCATTTTTATGCTATATAATAGCCAAGATGCATTATGGGACATTTCCAGCCAAAATTGAACTTCTTAAAAGATTTTTTTTTTGTTAAGGCATTCATTTACAATGTAAAATTTTACTTGTGCTATGACATTTTTATATAAAAAGTACTTTAAACTGCAAAAGTTTGTAAAAAATGTAAGGTGTTTTCACAATTTTGGCCACTGGTGTATTTATCTATCACCACCTGTCTGTCTAGATCAGTATTTATCCATCTCTATCTATCTTGGTATCTATCTACCCATCCTTCCATCAATCTCTATATCATTCTATGGTATCTGTCTATGTTCCTGTGTCTGACCTAATGCCACTCCGATATTTCATATAAAACCTCTACACATTGTCGTTACTGACATTTGAAATCTTTGCTGCTTTCAGTAACGCTGAAGGATTATCTAGATCTCTCCGTTTCCTAGTACTGGACCTTCCAATATTATTTTTATTTACATTGTGCACTGCGTGAGGAATAGTTGAGCCGGGCCTCCTCCGTTTAACACTTAACCGTTCACATTACTATTTATATCGTCACAGGTTAGATCCCATGAGCGCCATTACCAATTCACAAGTTATTAACTACATTAGTTACACAGTAGTTGGCATAATTCCTAGGAAATTTTGAGCTTCTATTTTATCACATAAATATGACAGGAAAGCTCAATTACAATCCGCAGGCCTTAATGGTGTAGATTAAACTCTGTACGATTCCATAGTTCCTTTCATATTGTGTTTTAGTTTCTTTGTGCAATGACAGGAAGTGACATAGCAAGTAGTTACTATGTTAATAGTTGGAAAGTAAATATAAACACCTAATAAAAAATACAATATTAATCTAAGGACCTAATTCACCCTGGAAATAGCTTTAAAACCCAACCTCAAAAAGTGTATTAAAGACCCTCACTACACATGGATGATATTTCTGTGCTGAGTTGATGCCACAATGTATCAAATGTGTTTGTGCAACAAGACTTTAAACCCTTCACTTCACTAAACCCAGTCAACTAGACTCACTCTTCAAAGAACCTGCTGTGCCCCATTATCGGGCCCTATTACATTCTTCGCGCATACGTTTGCGCCGGCGCAAAAACGCATTAACGCGAGGGGCAAAACCCTTTGCGCTGAACGTCGTATTACAATGTCAGCGCAACAAACGCGCGTATACGTCTACCGCGGGTGAACCTGCGCGAACGCTGCGCGAGTGTACTGTACGTTGCACGTCCTATACTTAACATTGTGAGCACAAATGTGTTTGTGTGCTGGTATGCGGATGGTATTACAATCTATGCGCAGTTTGTAACGCACAGCCTTTGCGCGCATAATTTTAGCAACTCCTAAAAGCTGGTGTTAATGGCAAATTCTATCAACCTGGCCGAAACCAAATACACCAGCCCAAAAAAAAATACAGCAATGTATAGTTACACATTCTACACAATTATTTATTTATAAAGGATTTTACCACATACCAAACCAATAAAATGGATAAGTTGTGTGTGCATTTTTTATTGCTGCAGCTTATATACTCAGATTGGCTTGGACAGGCGCAAAAACTTAACGTGAGACAATTGTGCTTCTTAATTCTGATTGGCTGAATCGCGTGAAAAAAACAGTCCGCACACTGATTCCTGTGCGCAACGTTGCTGCACGCTCGTTTGTGTGCGTCCGTTTTACGCGCGTTATTGCTCGACAGATGAAAACATGCACGAGGATTGTAATTCCAGCGTTGATTTACGGACGTTAAAGTTTAACACTTCGCGCACAAATTCACACGTTTAGAATGTAATAGGGCCCATCAAGTATAATCAACTTGGTCTAATTCTGGAGCAATGCAAAATAATTTCATTTGCAAATGGGCTGCAGATTGTGCCCAAAAGTCTTAACCCCTCAAGCATATACACTATATTGCCAAAAGTATTCGCTCACCTGCCTTGACTCGGATATGAACTTGTGAGCGAATACTTTTGGCAATATAGTGTATTTGGCGAATTGACAGCAAAATACAGTGCAATACAGTGACTTTTGGCAGCAAATTTGGTGAATTGACGGCTTTCTGAATAGCCGTATTGTCACAAAATTGCACCGTAAGGTGAAATTCACAGTTCAGTGCAATTCCGTGGCAAATTCGGCTCTCTTTCAATAACTCCAATTGAGAATCTTCTCCTCATTTTTTTTTACTGTATTTGTTATCAAAAGTACTATTCCAGAAAAAATCTGGTTCCTGAGATTGACAGCAATATTCTTCCATTTAACCGGTTAATAGGTTAACAGGTTAATTTAGGGAAGCCTACCACCCAACTCACTGACGCAACCATCAATCACTCTCACCTTACAGTCCTCTCCTCCTGTTTCCAACCTCAACCCTCCTAGATTGTGAGTTCCTACGGGAATAGGGCCCTCATCTCCTCCTGTACTGTTTGTCAAATGTTGTTCAATGTATTGTAACCCTGTCTATACTGTGTTTATTGTACAGCGCTGCGGAATATGCTGGCGCTTTATAAATAAAGAATAATAATAATAATAATAATATGGCCCGATATACTGTACATGAGGGGTTGTTCATAGAGAATTCAGAGAAATGTCACCTCTCTTTCGTTCCCCACACTTTGGGGAATCAAATTTCCCGACCCTGCAGTGAATTCAGCATTCACCGCAGGGTTCCCAAAGTGCAGGGAAAACCCACCGCAAAACCGCCGATTCGAGGGAAAAAAAACACACTGCTAAACCGCCAAAATTATCGGATCCGATCTCATAAGCCACTGAAAACCCACTGAACGTGTCCAAAAAATGCCAACGATCAGCCAAACACAGTGCTGACCAGCCACTTGAAAAAACCGACAAGCCGACAAACGGGGTTAAAAAAAAATGATTGACACTTTCAAAATTTTAATCGCTGTTTGCAAAAAGAAACTAATGGATAAAAAGGTCTGGAATTAACATATAAGGTCCTATGACAAATAATAAAAAAAAGGTCTGTTCCAAAAAAAAAACCCTATTTCAAATAATTGGAAAAAAGTATTTGCTGAAAAACATCCCAAAAATGCCTAAAAGATCCTAAAACAAAATAAAAAGTTGCAAATTAAAAGAATAAATGGTTTATTAGATATTGGGTAAAAACAGGAATATTTTTAACATTGAAACCTATGGGATTCACCTGATTAAACCTGCCGAACGAAACCACCGAACAACAGGGCATTTCTCTGACATTTTAATGCTCTTCTGTGTTCCTTGAATAGATTAACCATTACTTCTCTATAAGGATTTCACTGCCGTTGAACAGGCACCATATCTCACTGACAATTCACCATTATTTGACGAAGTGCCAGGTTTTGAACAGCTGAATTGCCCCGAAATAGCACCATATGGGAAAACACACAATTCGGTGCAATGTTTGGGCCATTTCGGCTCTCTCTTAATATCCCTGATGATCTTTTAGAATGTTGCTGCTGACGTTTGAATAAATCCAATTCAACAAAGATGACAAAAGGAGTTCCAGGATTTCCTCATAATAAGTTGTTGGGACTTTATTTTATAGATCTATCAGTGTATTTGCAATGTTTTTGACGCACTGAATTGACCAGCAGCTGGGAAATAATAGAAAGTATTGCTGAAATGTGCTTAGTGGGCTTCAACTATACATCTGATCAAATGTTTTGATGGAACATGGCTTTAATGTGTGTGTGTGTGTGTGTGTGTGTGGTTGCCTTCCCACCTGCATTCTGAGTTTTGGCAATCTGCATTCCCATGAAAACCAGCAGATCCCTTACAAATACATATAAGCAGGTTATGTGGGTCTTCTATTTATCTTGTTTCTGGCCCATCTGCTCTACATTATTTATCATATCATGAATTATATTACTATTTTATTTTTCAGAAGAAAATACAATTTCCTAAATGCAAGTAATTGCATTTTACTACTAACCGAAAAACAATACGTACCTAGCTTTGCCAGGGTTTTGTGTGCTAAAGATAAATAACACGTAAAAAAAAAAATATATATATATATAAATATATAGGAAATAGAAGTTAATTGGTGGAAAAATGGGTTAAACGGAGTTCAAATCCTTGCTTTAAAATCTGATATGCTTTATGATTCTTTTTTTTTTAAGAAACTAACCTTTTATCTGTAGAAAACAATGCATAGAACACTGTCATGTGACCTACCAAAGACATTTGAAGGCGACTGGATTGATTTACTCAGCCGCTTAAACTTTTGATGATCACCCAATTTCCCTGGTGGGGTTAGAAATCTTTCTGTAAATTGTAATTGCAAACAATATGGAGTAGAAAAGGAGAAGCAAAAGGATCATGGATACAATATGGAGCATACATGACTGATGGCTGAAATGCTTATTGATTATGCAGTTCTTGCCTTCGTTGATTTAATCGCTCGGCAGCATTGAGGCAGCTATATAATCCATTGTAGTGGGCAAATCCAATGAAAAATAGATCATAAGTCCTTTGAAAAGACACCAATCCCCTGCCAACGCCACTCTACCCTTCATTTCCAATCACACAATTGTTCACTCCATTCTGAGCTGCTGGAAGAAAGAAAGGAGATTGAAGGTTGCAGAAAAGATTATCACAGAAATAGGTCAAATCCATCAAGTGGTGATGAGCATTGCGCATTAATCAATATCTCTTCTGACCTCTTCACGTGCTATCATGCAATATGATGGATCAATGCTGATGATTATTGCAACCTAAAAATACACTTTAACTCTCCGAGTTCTTCGTTTTATCACTTACCATTTAAAACTACATAATGCTAAAGGTACTTGACACAAGGGGTCACTGCTTCTCTTTGGAGAGGAAATGGAAATCCGTTGATCGGTTGATCCATGGCTCCTTGGAACCATTTGGATCATGGCAGTACCATGCGTCTGCAGATATATACAGGTAAACTCAAAATACTAGTATTTCGAAGGAATACACCGATTGAAATTGTAGCATATCCTGAGGATGATATAGTGACAGGCATTATAGTGATGATGTAATCAATAAACTAAAGTGCCGTGGTGTCATGGCAGCTTTGTCACTGGTGACAAGTAATATTGTTTCAAGAGGTAATATGTATTCATCCTTCCACATGTGTACAAGAGTATACAGGTCGAGCATTCATTGTTTGGAATGCTCGGGATCCTGGGTGTTCCAGATCTCATATTTTGCCATTTTTTGGGGAATTCTGAAGCCAGAGGGGAGTGGGACGTGGTATGGGCATCGCCAGGCACAAGCTGCAAATGTGCCAGCTAGATATGCACTGGGAGATGTCGTTCAGTGCTTTCTGAGAGATTCTCTGCAGACCCAGCATGTCTCTCAGAATCTAAAGCAGGTTCAACCTCACTTCTTTGCAGATGTAGAAAGCAGATTTGAATCCAGGTAAGTGCAGCTCACCAGTAAGTGTCCTTGGCAAGACACCTAATGCTATGTACGTGTCTACGTCACAATATACACTGCCTGGCCAAAAAAAAGTCAACACCTACCATACAAGCCTGTTATGATCTTGGGTTGCTTCAGTTGATCAGGTTTAGGTTCAGCAACATAATGTGCCTAAAATACGAGGTCATGTGACTCCCTGAATATACTGAATGAGCAGTTTTTTCCATCAATGGGTTTTTTCTCCGCTGATGGCACAGCGGGCATATTCCAAGATGACAATGCCAGGATTCATCAGGCTCAAATTGTGCAAGAGTGGTTCAGGGAGCATGAGACATCATTTTCACACATGGATTGGCCACCGCACAGTCCAGACCTTAACCCCATTGAGAATCTTTGGGATAATGAGCTGGAGAAAATCTTACACAGCGCTGCGACTCTCCCATCATCAATACAAGATCTTGGTCACAAATTAATGTAACTCTGGATGGAAATAAATGTTCTATACACAAATTGAAATAGCACACTTTCATTTACCAGTTGTCACGTTGGCCCCCGCACCCCCCCGGCGCCTGGCAGCAGCTTCCTCGCTGCTCGCTGGCCAGGCGCCGAGTGATATTGCGGTCGCTTCCGCACACGTGGGGACGCCGGGGGGCGGGGCCTGGCGGGCTGGCGCGGACCCGCCGGGTTTAAAGCCCAGACTCTCAGAGAAGCCGGTGCCCTGACGTGGTAGTTACTTCCCGCAGAGCTCTTGTATATTGTTACATAATTATTGACTATTCTGTGTATGACCCCTGGCATTGGCAAACTAACGATTCTGTGCATGACCCTTGGCATTGGCAAACTAACGATTCTGTGCATGACCCTTGGCATTGGCAAACTGACGATTCTGTGTATGACCCCTGGCATTGGCAAACTAACGATTCTGTGCATGACCCTTGGCATTGGCAAACTAACGATTCTGTGCATGACCCTTGGTATTGGCAAATCAACGATTCTGTGAATAACTCCTGGTATTGACTTTACTCCTCTATTCTGGTATTGAGGTCAGTCTGTGTGGCACCCCAAGCACACATCAGACCACCCCTTGTATTGTTAGGGTCTTGGGAGGAGTTAACTATTCTAGTTCTTGTGTATCATTCTGTGTCTGTCTAGTCGTGCCGACCACTCTAAGGATCGGAAGGGTAGAGAGTGTCCTGCGTATAGGGACCACTAGCCAGATAGCAGAGGGATCCGTGACGTCTCTCTTGTATGTGTTCTATACTGCCCTTCTAGTAGTCTGTCTAGTCGTACCGACCACTCTAAGGATCGGAAGGTTAGAGAGTGACCTGCGTACAGGGACCACCACTATAGTAATCAGGGGGATCCGTGACACCAGTCCACGTAATGCATGTGTTCCAGACAGTTCAGACAGCCCAGCAGCATGAAGCATACAGAAATAAAGAGCTGGTCACACCATGGTCCAAGAACCAAGGAACTGATTCATGTAGAGCAACGTTTTGGTTCTGTCCTGACTTCAGGACGGAACCAAAATGTTGCTCTAAAAAAAAAATCCGTTCCAATTGTTCTAGGACCATGGCGTAACCGGCTCTTCATTTTTGCATCCTTGGAAATATATGGTGTGACATTGCATAAAGTTATCTAAACAATGCCACGGCGATCGCGTGCCGTAATCACAGCAAAAGGCGCTTTAACCAAATATTATAGTGCCTGACCTTTTTATTGTATAAACAATGTATTTATCCCTTGGGAACAGGATCCAGCAATGCACTGTGACATTTTTGATAAGCTAACTCTGTTGTTCACATGTATCATCCCCTTATATATTGTATCTTGTATATGGAATATTTTGGTGCTATATAAAGTATAATTATATATATATATGTTTTATGTCATTTTTATCGATTATTGCGTTAAAGCTAACTGAAAGAGGTTAAGTCATGAAAGCTTGTCTCTTTAACTTAATGAATTAATTAATCATCAAGCGACATGCACCGTTTAATTACCAAACAAATAGGAAGATAACTGATTAATTAGTTATTCTCATGCAACAATATTACAGCGATATTTGATAAATTGAGTATAAATAGTAGTCAAATTATTGCTGGCTACTTGAAGCATAATTAAACATCATCGCTAAACCCCGGTCATTACATAACCAAATATAAAAAACAAATAAGTAGAATAAAGCGAAAGGACTGTTAACCCTTAAATGACACTGAAATTAATAGAATACATTTTCTTGCTCTGAGATTAGCAGTTTTTCAAACGTCTAGGTTGGCAAGATTTCCCAGAACACGGAAAAAAACATGACGAGTGTTATGAAAAATCACCTGTCATGAAGAGGTTAATATATCATTGCAATCATTAGGATCAGCAATAGGTAAAAAGCCGTTTGATGGTAATCCCAATGGATGATAAAGTGTGTGGCGGTATTCTCCTGACTCAGCATACAATAAGTGAGTAATATAACAATGTCAGTTTTAGCTATGGCTATTTTAAAGTGTATTTTTATTCATTTAATCATTAGAAGTTAAATCTTTAAGTAATGCTGAAACGTATTCCCAGAATACAGCATTTCATACATTAGAAAATGCTTATGAGGAGCCTGTTATTAATACTGTGTGTAATTATTAGAATATTAATATCATTATCTCGTTTTTTTTTTTGGTGCAATGATAGATTAAAGCTTGACGACAATTAAGAACTGGGGAAGATAAACTACTTCTTATATCAACTGTTTTCCCTACTCATCATATATTACTATTAATATAATATTACTAATATTAAATGAATTAAAAGGACAAGCCATCCAGTAGTGTGAAAGTAAAATTCTATGTGAACCTAATTTATTTACAAACTAAACATTGCATATTTGTTTATAATTAATTCTATATTAGTATAATATTTTGATTTATCTATTAAGCACCGATGCATTCCGCAGTGCTGTACAATGGGTAAAGTCAAGACAATGCTACAATACACCGAAAAGGCACGTATTCATTTATAGTTACTTCTATTTTTTATGTTTTTTTATTCATTTATTAAGCGCCAACGCGTTCCGCAGTGCTGTACAATGGGTAAAGTCAAGACAATGCTACAATACACCGAAAGGGCAAGTATTCATTCATTTATGAAGCGCCAACGCGTTCCGCAGTGCTGTACAATGGGTAAAGTCAAGACAATGCTTCAATACACCAAAAAGGCAAGTATTCATTTATTGTTACTTCTATATTATTATGTTTTTTATTTATTAAGTGCCGATGCATTCTGCAGTGCTGTGCAATGGATAGCGTTAAGACAATGCTACAATACACTGAAAAGGCAAGTATTCATTTATAATTACTTCTATATTATTATGTTTTTTATTTGTTTATTAAGCGCCAACGCATTCCGCAGTGCTGTGCAATGGATAAAGTCAAGACAATGCTACAATACACCGAGAAGGCAAGTATTCATTTATAGTTACTTCTATATTATTATGTTTTTTATTTATTTATTAAGCGCCAACGCATTCCGCAGTGCTGTGCAATGGGTAAAGTCAAGACAATGATACAATACACCGAAAAGGCAGGTATTCATTTATAATTAATTCTATATTATTATAATGATATTTTATTTATTTATTAAGTGCCAACGCATTCCACAGTGCTGTACAATGGGTACAGACAAGACAATGCAATAATGCACCGAACAGGCAAGTAATTTTTTCACCAACAGATAATGGAGGAATAGAGGGCGTTATTCACTTGGGAATTTGCAAGCTAGATGGGTGGAGGGTGAGAAAAGGAGGTGAGGACTGCAGGGATGAGAGTGATGTTAATTCAGAGAGAGAAGGACGGATATCGGGTCGGTGGATGTTTTGTTACGGATTAGGTGGTTGGCTTCCCTAAACAGAAGTTTCTTTAGAGAGCTTTTAAAAGAAGCCAAGTTGGGGGAGAGTGTGATATTGCAGAAAAGCACCTTCCATAGGGTCGGCGCCGCACGAGAAACGTCCTGCAGTCTGGCATGTGAAGAGGTAATGATGGAGGAAGCCAGGAACAGGTCATTGTTGGATCTTAGGGGTTGACCTGGGTTGTATTTGGTGATTAGTGAGGACAGGTAGTGGGGCGTGGGGTTAGTGAGGGCTTTGTAGGTCAGGGTGTGTAATTTGAATGTAGTTTTACTATGAAAGGGCAAGTGTAGGGACTTACAGAGAGGGGCAACAGAGTCAAGTTCTGGAAAAAAAAGGATAAGGGAACTCACCACATTTTTCATGACCCCCACACACCCCACATTGAATATTTTTACACACATATATGTAACTCATATGCACAACATACACAGATCTGTGCACCACACACAGATACATGCACATCACACACTTATATATAGAGCACAAAATCATGCACAAACAGCTATATACAGAACACACACACATGAACACACACAATGGAAACACAGATATAAACAGAGGACATACACCATTATACACAGAGCACGCACATACATACTACTCACACTGACTAAATGAATACAGACTTCAGACGTACATATCACACACACCAAACACTTATACATAAACATATATACACCACAGACACATGTATACAGGGCTACATGCCAAACACATTTATACACCAGGTATATGTATACACTACAGATATATGGATACATGACACACTAGGGTTGTCAGTAGGGATGAGCTGTTCAGTTCGATCTGTTTGGAGTTCGCATCGAACATTGGCCGTTCGGCTGTTCGCGGACTCTGAACATTTCCGCGTGTTCGCCGCATGTTCGCCCACAATGCACCACAATGGACTACAATGCACTTTTCCACTGGCCTGAAGTTTGTAATTGGCTACAGCCTTGCACCTGACCACAGGTCAGGTGCAAGACAGTTGCAAGACTATGCCAATCACGGCTCAGAGTCCTGATTGGGCAAATTTTGCCCAATCATGGGCTCACAGAGCTAAATCCCACAGCACACTATATAAGGCTTCACACAGCCCCCAGCATGTGTTTTTTGAGATGAGATTGTTCTGTTAGTGTGTCTTCTCAGTGCCAGCAGCTATTGGGGGGTCTCACTTCTACAAGATATCTGCGAATTGTTGTAATCTGTGGGTTCTCACTGCCAGCAGCTATTGGGGGGGGGTCTCACTTCTACAAGATATCTGGGAATTGTAATCTGTGTCTTGTCACTGCCACCCATCACGGGGTCTCACTGATTTATAGGAGGTTCCTGGGAATTGTAATCTGTGTCTTCTCACTGCCAGCTATCAGGGGTCCCACATACTTCTAGCAGATATCTGGGAATTGTAATTTGTGTCTTGTCACTGCCACCCATCAGGGGGTCTCACTGATTTATAGGAGGTTCCTGGGAATTGTAATTTGTGTCTTGTCACTGCCACCCATCAGGGGGTCTCACTGATTTATAGGAGGTTCCTGGGAATTGTAATTTGTGTCTTGTCACTGCCACCCATCAGGGGGTCTCACAGACTTGTAGCAGATATCTGGGAATTTTAACCTGTGTCTTGACACTGCACCCATCAGGGGGTCTCACTGATTTATAGGTGGTTTCTGGGAATTTTAATCTGTGTCTTGTCACTGGCTGCCAGCTATCGGGGTGTCTCACTGAGTTATACCAGAGTTCTGGAAATCTTTAATCTAGATAACACAGTTGAATCAGAGTTCTGCATATCTCCAATTTTTATAACAGAGTTGAAGTAGAGTTCTGTATATCTTTAATATATATATCACTCACCATGTCAGAAAGACCAAAAAGGACAGGCAGACGCTCCCAGACACAGATAAAAGGGCAAGCAGCCTCTGTGTCGGGAGGCTGTGCCTCTGGTCATCGTGGACGTGGTGCATCCTCTGCAGGGGCATGCTTGCCCTTTCTAACTGGTGCTGGCCGTCTTAAGCAGCAGCAACATACAGAGGATTTGGTGGATTGGCTAACCAGGCCATCCTCATCCTCTGAGTCCTCGGCCAGCCAGGCTTGTAGTGGTTTACAGTCCACCTCAGCTGCAAAAACATCTAATTCAGCCTCCATGTCCACAGCTACTCCTGCCGTAGTCTCACTATCACACACGGAGGAGTCAGCTGAATTTTTTGACTACAATAACAGTGACATGCTGCTTGAGGATGTGCAGCAACTAAAGTGCTCTGATTCAAACTCTGAGGTTGAGGAAGGGAGTATAATCAACCTAGAGGAAGGGGGTGCCAGTGACACACAAATAACTGGCACTCATGTTGCCCCAGCAGCTGCAGCATTCTGCCATGTTGGCTTCAGTGACGAGGAGATAGGGGGTGATGACGATGATGAGGTCACTGACTCCACTTGGGTGCTTGATCGAACAGAGGAGTCAAGGGAGGAGGAGGAGGCACAACAAAAACGAGGCAGAACATCCTCTATGACCAACCGTAGCCAGTCAAAGGCATCAGAAGTCACAGCTGCTCAGGTGCAGAGCGCTGTTGTCTCAAAGCACATGTACAGAAAGTCTGCTGTCTGGGAGTTCTTTAAGAAATGTGCAGCAGACCGCACCGTTGCTATTTGTAATCTATGTCAGATGAGGATCAAGTGTGGGAAAGACATCCCACGCTTGGGTACCACGTGCTTGAGGCAACATATGACCACCTGCCACGCATCCCGTTGGCACAACACTTTGCATAGGTCCTCCTCCTCCTCATCTGTCTCTACCCCCACTATATGTCCTGCCATGTCATTGCCTACAACCTCCACTGACAGGAATGATGCTACAGTAATGGGTGTACCAGGTCCTTCCTCAGAATGTGACAGCATCCCATCAGCTGAAGATTTACGCAGTCAGATTACGTTGCCCCACTTGCTGCAGTGTAATAAAAAATATAGTCCCAACCATCCCCAGGCACAGCATCTAAATGCCAGTTTAGCAAAATTACTCACATTACAGCTGCTGCCTTTCCAGCTGGTGGACTCTGCTTGCTTCCGTGAATTTGCCGAATGTGCTGTACCACAGTGGCAGGTTCCAAAACGCCATTTCTTTTCACGGAAGGCCATTCCAGCACTATACCAGCACATGGAAGACAATGTTATGGAGTCATTGGGAAAGGCAGTCAGCAGCAAGGTGCACATGACTTTAGATACGTGGTCCAGCAAGCATGGACAGGGCCGTTACATTTCCTTCACGGCACACTGGGTAAGTGTTTTTTATAATAAAAAAGGAAGAAATCTGTTGGCAAATCTGCATACTGTGGGCAGTATTACAATGTTGGTGCTAACTTAACCAGAGCTGTTGTAAACTTAAAACCTCCATAGGCTATAATGGCTCTGGGAAGTTTACAACAGCTCTGATTAAGTTAGCACCAACTTTGTAATATGGCCCTGTGTGTTTTTACAGTATCTTATTGACCTGTGGTAACAGGACCCACTGCACCAATATGAAATGTGCTCATGACGTCTGGTCTATATCACAAAGAAAGAAAATTCTGTTGGCTATAAATGGGTCACATTTGTCAGGTCCATATCTTGGCATCATTTCCTTGAACATGGATTAGCACCTCACTCTAATTTCATTCAGGCATCAGAGTAGCAGAATATCTGTCTTAAATGCTTCCTATGATCTGCAACATACTTTTTCAGGTAGATTTAGCTTTTTCATATAGATCTTAACCCCTTCAATACCAAATGATTTTCCATAAAACCACTGGCAGGACCCAGTACCTAAAAAGTAAATCTACTCTGTATATGTTCACTATAGGTAAGCCATGTTTGACAGGCAGGGGCCTCCCTCTGCTGGCCAAAACAGTGCTACTACATTAGAGCCCATCCCATTATAACTTGAGCTCTGTGGTTCCGTGCCACTATATTTAGATCGTAAAGCTTTTCAAATTATTTCAACACATCGTCTGTCATTTTTGATGTGTTGAAATTTCAAGGGGGTGCATTCTGGAGCCCATTTGTAAATGGGTTTCCTTACCAATAAACAAAATCATCTTCCATTTCTCCAGAATTAGACCAGATCGAGTATACTCAATATCTGGGTACCAGTCGCTGCTTTTGAAGATTGAGTACATTTGAGCTCGGTAGTGAAGGGGTTAATAGGTCATGTGGTATTTTCTTTTCAAACAGCTTACTGCTCACTATTGAGATCTTCATGTGTTAATAATATTCTAGTAAATGATAATAAATAAAATATTTAATGCAAATCAATTAATATATTAGGTAAATAATTATTTATGGCTGTGCAAAATACACATATACTAAACATTTTTAGTAATGGTGCAGTACGTAATCTGTTATTAACCACTAGGTAGCCTTTGGTAAATTGGCTTACTTTATGCAGTACAAGCATTATTTATTTGGGTAAAACAGAAAAGGTTAATCACCTAAACGGAGCACGACATGGTGATTTGCAGAGAGTGAACATATTACTAAATGAAAAAATAGAACCACAGTCTTCAACTGGTTCATGATTTCAATCTCTTTGTACTCATTACTTTGAGATTTGTTGGAGCAGTAGACAAAGAAATGCTAAATTTCATTTAATAGAGAATCCACCATGCACAAAATTCAAACTATCAAAATATGTGCAATGGGCTTGCAGGCAACGGCGTGTGCTTAATTTCCTTCTATTTTTATTTAGGACATGGTTTGTATCGGTTGCTGTGATAGAAAATAGACAATAAAAATAAATCTGAGAAATAGACCACAAAGTATGCCAAAATAGGAAGAATGGAAGGTATTTGCTTGACTTGAGTAATTTTTTTAAAACGCTTTGCGACGTTAACAATTCCGGTAGAGGTGCAAACAGAAAACGGCAACGCAAGCACTTAACCATTTGTGGCTGCCTGTTACCGGCCCTGTTATGAGAGCCACTATCAGGGTTATTCAAAGAGATCTGAATTGCTGGCGAAAGGTAACCGAACACTGAAATTCAGCGTACGGTTACCTTTCCTGGCCATTCGGCTATTCAGAGAGCAGGCAGTTTGCCAAATGTTGGCGAATTTCCTGCACATATGGTGCCTGTTCGTTGCCTGTCCGAGGGCAGTGAAAACCCCATAGAGAAGCAATTCAGAGAACACAAAACAGCAGTGAAAAGTTGCCGAATTGCCCTGCTGTTCGGTGGTTTCATTCGACAGGTATATTCAGGAGAATCCCATAGGCTTCAATGTTAAAAATATTCCCGTTTTAATTCAATATCTAATAAACTGTTTATTATAATATTCTGCAGTAAAGAGTCTCTTTATTTATAGATATTTTAGGATCTTTTAGGCATTTTTTTGCGAATTTCTTTTTCCATTTTTTTTTAACTGGTTTTTCTTTTTTTCTGGAACAGCCCTTTTTATTATCATTCATTGGATCTTATATGTAAATTTCAGACATTCTCGTTCAGTAGTTTCTTTGCAAACAGCGTTTCACTTTTCAAACATTCAACCGTACTGTTTTCCTTTTTTTTTTCACTCCATTTGTCTGCGGTGTCGGGTTTTTCCGGCAGCTGCTCTGCGCTGCGATCGGCGGCTGCTCGGGTTTCTCTGGCGTGTTCGGCGGGGTTAATCCAGATGTTTTTGCGGGTTTTGGTGTACTTTCGCTGGGTTTTGCAGTGAGTGTTTGACGGGTTTGCGATGGCTTTTCCCTGCACTATGACGACCCTGTGGTGCTTGCTGAGTACACCGCAGGGTTGTCGAAATGGGATCGCCAAATTGCACCGAATTGAAGAGAATGAAAAGTCACCAACCTTGCAATGACTTTTCAATTCTCTTTGAATAACCCTAAATATTTATGATTCAGCTTGTAACATTTGGAAGCCACAAATGGTCAGTGTGCTGTTGTAAAAATGATTGGAAGGTCAGAACCAGACCTTTCCACTGAAAGCAAACATGACCATGTGATGTCTAAAGATACCCAATTTTATTTTATAGTGCTAAAGCTGTATCACTGTCCACTTTGCCCCATCCTTCTCACCCCCGTTAAGCCCCCATCCCTTACTTCTCTGAATCAGCCCTCCTAGAGCCTCTGGCAAAGGGCTGAAGATATTACGGGCACTGTGGCCACTCAATTATGATCACAATGCCTAGAGCATACCTTTTAATTATGTAGGCTTGTTGGTCGGATTTTTTTTTTAAATAGAAAGAAGCTAGCTGTCATCCTTGCCGGATTATTGTACGGTCTATTGAGATGCTGCTCCTGGCCCATTAACTAGAAGAAAGGCAAGAAAAGAAGTAACTGTATGGACACCAATTGTGCCAATGAGATGGATAGAAAGGCACGGTAAAGGAGAAGACAGTAACAAGACAAAGGAACAATGGGTGTAGAAGAAAGACACAATACAGACACAACCAAGAGAGGGTTTGAGAGACATAAGAAAATGAGACAGGAGTGATCAGAGAGAAAACATGCAGTGGAAGGTGAGAGGGATAGAGAGGGTTAGGGCAGAGACACAATTAGGATGAGAAGGATGGGGCAGTGGCTTAAAGGGGATGAGAAGGATGGGGGGTAAGACATAGGGGGAAGTAAGATGGATGTTAGACAGGCCCATCAAAATCTTGCGTTTCAGACCCTTGAAGTCCATAATCCAACGCTGGTTACCGACTCAATACCTGGTTCATTTCAGGTATTGCAATTATGGTAAGGTTTAATATGTTGCTTATTAACCCTTTCACTACCAAATGATTTTCCAAAAAAACAGTCAGAAACCAGTGCTTTTTTGTAAAATCATTTTTAATTAATTATAAAGTAAGAAATATTTGCGCATATACCCATTCTATTTCTTACTGTAAATATCCTATTTTGGCCAATAGATGGCGCCATCTACTGTCAAACTGAATTACAGCCGTTTGAGCGGCTGGTCTATTTTCTACTATTTCTCCCTGCATCGGCTGCTGAAAGCCCGATAATTCAGAGCTTTGAGCAGCTGATTTTACAGTTTTAGCTCTTTGGGCATTATGCCCACAGGGCTAAAACTTTGGGGGCACCTTGTGCAGCCCTGGGCTGCCTATCAGCATATCGATATTTCTCAATATCGGGGAACCAGATGGGGCCTTTGAAGCCCAAGATATCTTGATATAGGTAGTGAAGGGGTTAATGGAGCTCGATTGGCTTTTTTTCAACTGAGTTTTATTTAATTAATACATGACAGCCCACTCAAATATCTGAATGTATTTTTTTTTTGTTCTCTAGTTCCAAAACGTCATGCAAAAATAAAGGACAACATGTGTCTCGCAAATACATTCTTCCTCGTATTAATATTGAGCGTTCTCTTGTTCTCTTGACATAGTTTTATTTTAAATGTATATTTTATGCTGTCAATCAATATTCCATATCCAACGGGACTGATTATTTTAACAAATAAAAACCAGAACACCTTTATCCTCATCAGAAATATGTGCAGTAGCTGTAACATAGAAAAAATTTCACATGCATGGACCGAAAAAAAAATAAAAAATGAAAGCGTTCTATGCTTCATAAATAATTACCCAGCAAGGAATTGATTAATAGTCTACTGTACATCTATAATGGAATGCATAGAAGCATTGTTACAGAGATCAGTATTAGGGGTTGGGGTGTTAAGTGATGAAAGAACACTGTAGCATGTGGAGGAGGCAAAAAAAAAAATCAGGGGGTAAATGTCAATTAGTGTATAAAAAGATGAAAGCGCAATTTCTGTAATAATGAAGTATTAATTATCCGAGCTTGGAGAGAATTAGAATAAAAAGATGACATTTATTACAGACAGCTGCAAAGAACCAAAATGCACGAACGAAGTATAAAATAAATTGTACAAAATCAAAATCTACTTTTTTTTGGAGGGAGAGAAATATCACTTCTACTTGTCAACTTTCCTAGTTGTGTTATTGGAGTTTTCTTTTACCTTGTCGGGTTATTGTTGGGCAAAAACTGTCCAGAAAGCTTTTGATTTCTTGGTTCATTAAGTAGAGTGATGTTGTGTTGTTAAGTTAAAGTTCCTCGTTTAATGGCGTGTTTCATACATTAATGAGAATGATACTTTGCTATCTGACAAAGGCTAATGATAAGTTCAGTAAGACATCTCTGCTACTGAAATGAACCTTGATGGATGATGACAAGTTGCGCTAATAAAGCCACACAGTAGTCAAGCTCTTCTTTAAGTATTTCTGAAAACAACCTATCTTTGATGTTTCAAATTAGAAGAAATTCATTATTTTTTGCTTATTAAGGGGACAGAATCAAACAATTCTTCTAAAGTATTAGAATGTATGTTAAAAATGTAAACAAACAAGATACATTATACTGGAAATGAACAACAAACATAAAATAAACAATGAGTGATAACAACACAGTCACTCAGGGTTATTCAAAGAGATCCGAATGGCTGCCGAAAGGTAACCGAACGCTGAAAATCAGCATACGGGTACCTATCTTGGCCATTCGGCTATCCAGAGAGCAGGCAGTTCGCCAAATGTTGGCGAATTGCCTGCACATACGGTGCCTGCCTGTTCGAGGGCAGTGAAATCCCCATAGCTTTGTCTATTCAGAGAATAAAAACCAGCAGTGAAAAGTTGCTGAAATGCCCTGCCATTCGGTTGCTCCATTCGACAGGCTTATTCAGGCAAATCCCATAGGCTCCACTTTTTAAAAATATTCCCGTTTTAACTCAATATCTAATAAACCATTTATTATAATATTCTGCAGTAAAAAATCTCTTTATTTATAGATTTTGTAGGATCTTTTAAGCATTTTCGTGATTTTTTTTGCAAAAAAATCTTCCGTTTTAAAAAAAAAAAAAAGGATTTAAACGTTTTTTTTTCTGTAACAGCCCTTTTTATTATCATTCATTGGACCTCATATGTAACTTTCAGACATTTTTACTCAGTAGTTTGTTTGCAAACAGCGTTTCACTTTTCAAACATTCAAGCGTACTGTTTTTTTTTCTTTCTCACTCCATTCGTCTGCGGTGTCGGGTTTTTCCGGCGGCTGCTCTGCGCTGTGATTGGCTCCTGCTCGGTTTTCTCCGGTGTCTTCGGCGGCGGTGGTTTTCGTTGTGCATTCGTCTGGGTTTCGCGGTGAGGTTCGGCAGGTTTTCGGCGGCTTTTCCCTGCACTATGGCAGCCCTGTGGTGCTTGCTGAATATAACGCAGGGTCGCGGAAATGGGATCGCCGAATCATACTGAATTGAAGAGGATGA
This sequence comes from Leptobrachium leishanense, assembly GCA_009667805.1. NCBI lineage: Eukaryota > Metazoa > Chordata > Amphibia > Anura > Megophryidae > Leptobrachium > Leptobrachium leishanense. Next base: position 45,495,539 of record CM019070.1, read on the forward strand.
AAAGTCCCAGAGCGTGCGGTGACTTTTCGATTCTCTTTGAATAACCCTGAGTTACATTGTAACACAGTAATTGAGAATCAAGTACAGCAAGCTCAACTGTCTTTGAACCCCTATTAATGCAGTTAATCCAGTGGCGGGTCATTTACAACATTTAGGTCATTATAACATTATATTAAAGGCTCAGTTAATTATTACTTTGCACAATAATTAAGGATTATTAACCTTGGCCTTACAGATGTTTTGGAACTACATTTCCCATAGAGCTCTTCTACAGTTAGTTACAGTTACAGATACTTATATAGCGCCAACAGAATCCGTAGTGCTTTACAATGAGTAAATAGAGACATGAGACATAATAAAAACATAAGGATAATTGCCCTACTGATACAGCACTTTATACAGGTGCTCAGCCAGACATCCCATGAGCTTAAAATCTGAAGGACAAAGGTAGGTGGAAGAAAAGGGAGCAGGGGGAGTGTGGAGCTGGTGGCTAGAGAGAAAATAGCAAGGTTTGCATGGAAATGACCAGACGCTTAGGCTTAGGAGGTTTAGGCTAGGGTCAGACGAAAGCATTTTTTCCCTGCGAATGTGAAAAAGTACGTCCGAAAGCATTGACTTATTTTTTCACGGAATGCGCAAAAATAGTCAGACGACGTGCATTTTCGGGCGTGATTTTGTACGGATCGTCAATAAAACTCTTTTTGCGTCTGGACGTTATGTAGGCTGGACATTAGCAGTGTCTGACATCTCCTAATCACGCACACACGCCGCTATGCCGCAGCTGCGCACTCAGTACGTCAGTACTAGCGGTTCAGCGTTCTCAGAAAATTGCGTTCAAATTCCACTTGCGTTGCACGGCCGGACTTTTGTGCGGCCGTACATCGTATAGTGGCCATCATTGCCCGTCATCTGCTGCTAGTGCGGCCGTAATTATGTGCGCCAGAACGCACGTTAAAAGTGCGCTGGTCTGACCCCAGCCTAATTTGAAGAAAGTGGCAACAGCTGGAAGGGAAGCAATGAGTTTGGAACTAGGACTGGATGGGAGGGTGGATGGGGAGGGCAGGTGGTACTGCAGAGTGCAGATGCAGAGCTTGGGGGAGAAAGAGATGGCTGTATGTGGTAATCTGGGAGTCTTTAGGAATGCAGATGCAGAGCTTGGGGGAGAAAGAGATGGCTGTATGTGGTAATCTGGGAGTCCTTAGGAATGCAGATGCAGAGCTTGGGGGAGAAGGAGATGGCTAAAGTGTACTATAACATCATAGGAGAAGTGATTCTATAATATCTAGAGGACTAATGTTGCCAAGTCCTGGCTCAGACAGTGGGCTAGACTCATTGCAGTCCCCTTTTAGATGTAGATATGATATGAGTCTGAAACTTACTATGAACCACGCAATGGTCAAAGAGCAGTAATGGATATTCCACATTATAAACATGCAGCATTGATCGATTCCCTGAAATAGCAGCCACTGTTAAACTGTAAACATAAAAAGGATACATTGCAGTTGAATCATAGGATATTTTCACTCACAAATAAAAATAGTACCTTGAATGATCGTTACAAATAATAAATGTAATAATAATATGCAAACATTTAGGCTAGGGTCAGACTAACGCATTTTTCGCGTCTTCCGTCAAAAAGGGTGTCCGGACGCATGGACGCACTTCTTGACGGCAGACGCGATAGCGGTCACACGGTGCTCAATTACGGCCGTGATTTTTGACAGAGCTATAAAAAACAAATGGACATGATGTTGTCCGGACATGTGCAGTGTCTCCTAATCAAGCTCACACGCCGCTATGCCGACCCAGCGCACTCTGTGTGTCAGTACTAGCGATTCGACGTTCTTGCTTTGTCCAGCCGCACTTTTGTATGTTGGTTGTCATTAGACGTCATTTGCTGCTAGCACGGCTGTAATAAAGTGCGGCTAAACGCACATTCAAACATCATTCGTCTGACCCCAGCCTAAGTGGAAATCTGGAGAACTTTAAAAATGCGGAAATCTTAGAAATCCTAAGCTTCTTGAGCTCATTGGTGTAAATTCTCTACTGCTCATTGTAGTTATGGTGAACGTCATCGATGTGATGAGATGACTCCCAAATTCACAATGCAAAAAAAATGGAACGATTCTGAAATCTAAAAGATGTCAGAATCGTAACGCCAGGGAGGTTAATTAAAAGTGATTTTACACAAAACCACTGGTTTCTGACAATGTTATTTTGGAAAATCACTTGGTAGTAAAGGGGTTAAACAAACACACTCTTAAATCTGATATATGTATGTATATGTGCATTTTAGCAAAAAAATATATGATAAGTCACAATAAGTATAGGATCTATCAGTGAAACAACATATGATTGAAAACCTGGATACAAACATTATAGTATGTGGGATCAACGGGATCCCAGTATCCCCTGCAAACATAGTGTTCCCATGCATTCCCCCTCAACTTGATTCCTGGGATTGATTTTTTATTTAATTATTCTGTATAAATTGCTAAACTTGTCGAAGCCAAATGACATCTTGTACATCTTTTCTGTCTGTCAGTGTGCCTGTCTGTTCATTTATCTGGCCAACTATCTCACCATCTGTCAGTCTGACTAGCTTTCTCACTATTTATGTATATAGTAAGTGACCACATCCGTACAAAATTGCTAGTTCTATTTGTAAACTATTCAGTGCGAGGAAATGGACCCGACTGAATAGTACTGTTTAATATTTTACACAAAAGCAACTATTTCCAAGCAATGTGTAGCTATGAAGTTATGCAGTCTAGTCACAGAGTAGTGGGGCCAAACTTCCACAGTTCTGGTTCCCGATCTAGTGTTTTATCACTTGCATTGTAATGAAATATTAAATAAACTTGAATTCTCAAAGGACTCCTCTCTATATCAAATGAGGACGCCACTGTTGGAAACGACGACGGTAGCTGGAGAATCTTTCTGAACATTGTCATGCAGCATTTTCTCTGTCTTCGCTTTTTTGTACGAATCTCTCAAAGAGAGTAATGTTTGTTTGTTTTCTTTCTCTCCTGCACACAGGGTTACTTTGCCTGTATTGCAGTTTCATCTCTTCACTTGACTGCAGGTGTTCACATTTGACTTGGCAACATGTCACTCATCACTCAGCTCTAGAATAAGAAACTGTTTCATACAGAGACCGTGTCCTTAATGTTATTATCAGGAATGGATTAGAACTCCATGCATTCCATAGAATTCTTTTCCTGAAACCAGCACTTTAGACGGTGTCTGCATATCCTAAATAACAGAACTACTTTGACTTTCCACTAACCATCTGATTTGACGTCCTCCAAGACAAACGGAATGAGACTTTATTGATGTCTTTCTCTATCGAGCGTGATCCTTACTCTAGCATTCTGTTATTTTATGACAGTGCATTTTACATTTTTCTGAGATGATACCAGTGGCGACACATGGAGCCTTTGCAGGTATATGTTCTGATCTTCCTACTGTTACGACTCGAGCCACTGATATAGCGCATCGGTCATAATAGAGCTTGTAGCAAACATACTAAAGGGGTTATTCAGAGAGAGCCTATCTGGCCCCGAAGTGTCAGTGAACCGTGAATTTACCCGTACGGTGACATTTTGGGGTGATTCGGCTATTCAGAGAACAGGTAGTTCGCCAAATTTTAGCAAACTGCCAGCAAGTAGAAGTGGTAGAGGCTAAAACAGTAATTGAATTTAAGCAAGCATGGGATAGGCATAAGGCTATCCTAAACAAAAGATAAATCCAGGTAAAGTATCCATGTAATTGGGCAGACTAGATGGGCCGAAAGGTTCTTATCTGCCGACATTTTCTATGTTTCAATGTTTCTAAGTGCGGTGTCTGTTCGAAGGCAGTGAAATCCCCCATAGAGAAGCAATGGTTGATCTATTCAGAGAACACCGAACAGCAGTGAAAAGTTGCCGAAATGCCCTGCTGTTCAGTGTTTTCATTCAGCAGGTTTATTCAGGCGAATCCCATAGGCTTCAATGTTAAAAAATTTCCCGTTTTTATTGAATATCTAATAAACCGTTTTTTCTTTTAATCTGCAGCAAAAGTCTCTTTATTTTGCTGCCTTCACACCACTACCAACTTTAATGCGTACCCAATAAATTACTGGTACATTTTTTAGCAAGTTGGTGACTGCTCCTAGCATTATGTTTCGTAAACAGACCAAGGATGCAAAAAAGTAAGACAGATGTAATTTTTTTTTTTTTTTTGGGAAAGGGTTTACCGGGAAGGATACATTGAGATTTTTCTCGTTTTCAAGTTGCATGTCTTACCCAGAGTTACTTGCTGCATACTGGGCATGTAGCACAGGAGCTCTGGGATGCAGTTCTTTGAATTGCTGTGATGTGCAAAAGGTTTCTGCAATAATAAACGTATATATATATGTATATGTATACTGTATATATGTATATATATATATATATATAATTACACATTTCTGTCTATACTGACAATAAAGATAATCATTTGCTTTTGCACGAATTAGCTTCGTGCCGTGCTGATTAAGCAATACACATCATCAATACGAGATCTTGGCATCAAATGAATGCAACTCTGGACAGGACTAAATGCTATGACATTGCACAAGCTTATGGAAACGATGCCAAGGCGAATGCGTGCCTTAATCACAGCAAAAGGCAGACTAACGAAATATTAGTGTGTGACTTTTATTTTTGGCCAGGCAGTATATATACTGCACAAAGCCACGGTGTGGCATAGCATTGATTTTAGGGTTCTGTGTAATAACAGATCCAGGATGCATTAAAGTGAGACAGAGGTCATTTGCATATCCTACCCAGAAATCCTTGCTGCATATGTGGCACAGGAGCTCTGGGATGCAATTCTTTGAATTGCTATGATGTGCAGGTGGCTTCTGCAATATTAGACACAATATATATATATATATATATATATAATATATATACACACTGCCTGGCCAAAAATAAATATATATATATATATATATATATATAGCAGAAAAGGAGAGCACGCAGTCCGCAAAATTGAAGAAAATTGTTCAGTAGCCCAGGTGCAATCCAAAGAAATGCATAGGAAAGGTTAAAAAATAAGAGCACTCTGGGTCTTACTTAGGGATGTGCGTTTTGGGTTTCGTAATTTCGTAATCTTCACGAAATTTCCCGATTCGTGTTTTCGGATGCGGCCGATTTTCCGAAAGTTTTTAGATCCGAAAACGGCAGATCCGAAAAGTTTTCGGAGCCGAAACGAAATATTTTCGGAATTTTCGAATGGACTTAAAATGTGTCAAATCGAAATTTATTGCTTTGAAACGAGGAGAAAAGACGTTCCGAAAAAACGAAAATTTCCAAAATCACGAAAAGTATATACAAAAAACGAGCAAAGTGACACGAAAATACGAAAAATGGTCGATATTCCGGAAACATGTACAATTCGGAAAAACGAAAATTTCCGAAATCACGAAAAGTCGATACAAAAAACGAGCTAAGTGACATGAAAATACGAAAAATGGTCGATATTCCGAAAAAAAAATGTACACGAAAAACGAGTCAAGCCGAACCGAATCGAAACAGAAATCGGTCGAAACGAGCCGAATCGAAAAGTTTAAAATCCGAAAAATCAAATCGAATCGAACCGAAAAAAAAATCGGTGCCCAAGCCTAGGTCTTATAAAAAATAAAAAAAGCTTTATTGACTAGACATCCAATGTTTCGGTTCCTCAGAACCTTTATCAAGGATTGTTGATAAAGGTTCTGAGGAACCGAAACGTCGGATGTCTAGTTAATAAAGCTTTTTATTTTTTATATAAGACCCAGAGTGCTCCTATTTTTGAACCTTTCTTAAGTATATATATATCTCAGATTTACTATATCTTATGTAAAGAGTAGGTGATGAGCAAATAAACCATGGTTTGACATATACCCTCTCATTACTGTGGTCTGTGGAAAGAGATTAGCTCTCGGTCAAGCTTGATCGGGAACAGTGAGTGAGGACATAACGTTTAGGATTCCAAGAATACCTGATTTACCACTTTATTTATATTTTACACACCAGCTCCCAGCACGACGGCTGGAGATCTCCTAATCACTGTCCCAAAACGGTACACTACAATCCGCAATGCGGGCATCGGCCACTGGCCGCGAATGTTTGTTTGCTGAGCAACGAGGGTGATGCAAGAGTTAAAAACGACATCAGAAGAGACATTTGAAGTTCCTAACCATTTCACTCCGAGGATGGTTCCTTTCTCTTTGACATTATCACTTAGTCATTCAGCTTTCTTGGTCTTAGGCTACAGCACAATCAATATTTTTAAAAATACATTAGAGTAGAAAGCAGCGTGGCCTATTAGAATGCCTTGATGCGTCTTCTTTTTTTTAATTTTTTTATAAAAGATCTTTCTTTATATTCATAAGGGGAAGTCCAGAAGATACAAAAGTGGATCATGTTATATTAGAGTCTGTTCTGCGTTCGTTTCGGTTATTTGTGTACCGTCGTTCTTTTTTTCCACCGATGGATACGAGGTTACGACTGGCCATCCGTTTCATTATATAGGTGATATTTGTCATGCCGGAGAAGCGTCTATCTATCTTATTTCTGGCGAAGCCGTCTGCCTTTCAGTCAGCATCTGACTAAAGATCAATGGGAGAAAGCTTTTTGAAGGTGCATTTAGGACTTGCAGCAAGGGAGACGATCAGAGATCTGCCACGAGCGCTGGGCCTACTTGATAAATGAGGAACTATGTTGGTCTTCTGTAAACTGCTGTCACATCAGTTACAAACACTAATTAGAGCTACTTTTCCATTGAAAGTGTCCAGTGCATTAAACACCACTTCTGCTTATTGCAATTAGCTTGTCCATTGACTTATAGTCTTTACCACAGGGCTATTAGAGATGGAAAAAAAAATATAGCAACTATTAAATAATGCATTAGATTGCATCTGATTCTAATAGCACTTACGTCTGAAGTATAATGTCCCATTTGGATTATAATTGAAGCTAGTCTAAACACCAAAAAAAAAAAAAAGTAGTTGTGCGGTTAGCATTTTCTAAACGGACGCAATATTAGAGTTTATTTAAAAAATAATAATATATAAAAGCATGGTAGCAGTGTAAACAAAGTAACATTGGGCACAGGGTAAATAGCGTTTATTATCTATAAAGTTATCAGTGTTTATTTTACACTTTTTCTACATTAGGAGGTTAATTACAGATTCGTTTTCATTTGCCTGCAGTGCTGATGCAAAGGTGAAGCAAATGCTTACATATATCATGCTCTCTGGGCATTCTCCTTATAACCGTGCGTGCTGTCAGCAACTGACAGGGCAATGAGTCATGAGTGTTTTCGAGTTTTTCAATAAAAAAGTAATCTTAGTAGTAAATTGTGTGATTTATATGAAAAACATAGATTAGGAACAAGTAGGTATTTATTTTTTTATTTTTTAAGATACCATCGCAGCAATGACCACTGCAGCCTATTGGTTCTCCTGGTATCTGTTACATTCAGGGTTATTCAAAGAGAGGGGAAAAGCAGGAGAATGACTGGAGTATGGAAAATTCTAGGTCAAAATATCCAAACCAGAAAAAGTCTCCCATTCCTCTCACTTACCAAATCGTCTATTTTGACCTAGAATTTTCCATTCTCCAGTCATTCTCCTGCTTTTCACCGCTCTCTGAATAACCCTGATTGTGTTTTATGAGTTTAACAATGATCGGAGGATTCCTCAGTGGGCACGGTCCTTCCTTGCTACATGGGATGGTATAGATTATGTACCGGCTGGTCGTCGATGTGTTGGGTGGATTGTCGGCTTTTTTTGGACGCGAGAACAGAGAGAAGGGGTTGCATTAGTAAGGGCTGTGAATAATAAATACATGAATTATTTATATAATCAAATTCAAAAAATAATTTATTTACTCAATCAAAAATGTTTACTTTTTATATCCTTTTTAAACAATCAAACGTTAATGCTATGAAATTCTAAAGAAAGCATAGATACCGGACATTATCAATAAGGTGTGTACGATGTGAATTGTCCTGTGCTAAATGCTCTTAGTAACTCCATATTGTAAACTGTATGTGTGTATACTACATTAACATCAGATACTGCCTGCCTCAAAAACATTGAGCAAGTCTAAACGTTTTACAATGATACAATTTTATAACTATGTGATAAAATCAAACATGGACGATTATATTCTATTGTCACAACCATGGTAGAGGGGAATAGGGTATGAGTCCAATATGCAGCGAATAACAAGCTGAGCCACGTGAATAAAGTATAATGAGGATTTATTATAGGAACACAGCAATGTGGACGGGGCAGGATTGGAGATGACTGAGGAGCTAATGCAGGGAGGAACAAGACGCAGGGAGGAACAAGACACAGGGAGACACTGAGGGAAAACACAGCAGGGGACTTACATAAGACACAAGACAGGAAGCAGAGGGCACTGGAGACGTGGAAGCAGAGGGCACTGGAGACGTGGACGCAGAGTGCACTGGAGACGTGTACGCAGAGGGCACTGGAGACATGGAAGCAGAGGGCACTGGAGACGTGTACGCAGAAGGCACTGGAGACGTGGAAGCAGAGGGTACTGGAGACGTGGACGCAGAGGGCACTGGAGACGTGGACGCAGAGGGCACTGGAGACATGGACGCAGAGGGCACTGGAGAGACGTGGACGCAGAGGGCACTGGAGACGTGGAAGCAGAGGGCACTGAAGATGTGGATACAGCAGCAGGCAATACTCATGATAAGGTCCATGCAATAGGTCATGGCAGGCGGCTGGCAATCGTAGTCTAAGGCTGGCGTCAGACGAGCGCGCTATGTATGTCTGTACTGACATGCTTCCGGCGTCCGTCACAGCGTTTTGATGCTGCAATGGGGCCGGTCACGCACTTGTGCACGGGCACGAAATGCATGCACAACAAGTGTCCGTTATCCAAGCCTCTCTGGCAAAGCGCTAGGATGTGCGCTCAGTGCGCTCAGCGAGATGGCCAGACGGGCGTCGAGTGGAAGGAACGTCCACTCTCACAGACATTCCTTCCACTCTCCAAAGACGCTCGTCTGACACTAGCCTAAATCCAAGCAATGGTCAGTACATGGGTAATCCACAAGAAAGGGAAGGAACATATGAAGGGAGCATATAGTACAGGAGGGGTGGGGTCATGCCCATTCCTCGATGGGGCGGCTGCAACCACCAAATGCATCCAGCCCAACAACATTTGTAAAACATAACAAAGAAAAAAATGGCATCTGCGCTTATTCCCATTATACCGTGTGAAACAAAACACAGTTAGATGATTTGGTGTCTTATTAATGGCCATTAAAAGATTAAGCTCACCCGCCAGTGTCAAGGCACCTCTGAGGGTGAGTCCTATCCAAAAATGAAGCCACAGGCTGCTGTATAGCAAACCATACCTGCTCACGCTGCTTGCCAGACATGAGGTAGACTGGTGGGCCTTTATTTATGCTCCCCTAGAAACAAAATCCACTTTGGGATCAAAAACAAAGACACGGAGCAGAATTTTGCCGCAGTGATGACCTGGCTGGAAGTACACTAAAACATATAGTACAGGACTCCCCCTCAGAGGTGCCTTGAGGTGGCGGTGAGCTTAATCTTTTAATGGCCATTAATAAGTAACCAAATACTCTAACTGTGTTTTGTTTCACACGGTATAATGGCAATAAGCGCAAATGACAATTTTTTCTTTGATACGAAGGGAGCAGGTCTCAGAAGAAGGGCTACCAGGTAAGTTCAGACAATGCATCATGGGTTCTCCACGCTTATAACGGGAAACACATGCCTCGTTATAGGGAGCACAAGGTGTGAACACACAGTCAGAATCTACCTGAAGGTGGCGTAGCAGGAAGGATGCTGCACAGGTTCAGTCAGGAGGGTGCAGTACCGCCTTTGGCCTTCTTGCCACGGCGGTGACAGCGTAATCCATGACACTTATATACCCTCTCAAATAAAAAAAACAGGGGTTTTAGTTTACTTAGCGATGGCTGGTGGGCTTGAACTGTATTAGCTATTTAAGTAAATAGTAAATATTTAAGTAAACTAAAAACCTCTGTGTTATTTTGTTTAGCGCAAGTGTATGGGATTCAAAAGCAACTCACAATATTTTGGTATGTTCTTTTTATGTATAAATTGGGGCGGAATACTAACAGTTCACGCTGCGTCTCAGGAGTGGGTGTAGAACTCGGAGCTGATTCTATTTGTTATGGACTATTATATATTATGGTTATTAACATTTGCTAAGGGAGTTACTGTACACAAAAAACAAACAGAACCCCCAAAAAAACAGAACTTCGATTTCCTTATGAAACTGTTCAGAATTTTTCAAGGCAATGAGAAAGGAGGTTTAGGGCTGATCGAGATAGATATGCATTTGTTCTGCTGGAAATGAAATTGTGGGATTTTGTTGAATACAAAATTGCCTACTATGCAAACCGTTTCTTCATTTGATTTAAAATGTATATTTTTTATGTGATATCACTTACTCATCACTGTATTTCGAATTCAGCAACAAATGGGGATATTTATCTTTATAACTCATATCTTCATATGAAAAATGTTGTGCCTAGTCAAGTCCTAAACAATTTTAGTACTATATAAGCCACAAGTGTAGCCACGACTGCATAGTCAAGGCATTTCTCTAATTGCCTAATTAAATTATCACAGTCACTTAAAAGAATGAGAATTGATTAAGATTCGGTAATTACTTCCTGCCATGCTTCATTTGTATAAAACAGAGGAGGTAGAATGTTTTTTTCAAATGATTAAGCTGGAAACAGATATTTTCAATAATCAGAAACAGGAATTTTAATTTAATTACTGTTAGGAGATTCTGACATGGCACTGAAGGACATTTCAAAAGACCAAAAAAGCAAGCAGTATATGAACTGAATTTGCATAATACGAGATTTGTTATTCTTTTGTTAAATTATGATAATATAATGTATCACAGGCGCAGGATGAAAAATGCAAATACAAAACCTTAGAGGTAGTCCGTAAAAGAAATACAGGCTTACCTTAGAGATATTGTTGGTTCTTTTCCAAACCGCCTCAATAAAGCGAATATAGCAATAAAGGGGAGTCACGGTAATGTTTGGCTTCCCAGTGTATTTAAAGGCTTTGCTTACACTATACAGTAGTCTATTACGTGTGCAACAGCTTTATGTCTAAAAGAAAACAATGTTCTTACCTTAATTAAGAAAACCATTTATTTCTCAAAAAGATAGTCTAGCCATCAACTGGTTGGGTGGAGTAGAAGTAACAGCACTGCTCTATAACCGTGGAGACACAGGTTCAAATCCCAACAAGAGCACCTCTCCAGTAAGTGTCCTTGGGCAAGACACCTAACGGTACATACTTTAAAATGAGAGAAATATCAATATATCCTTCCTGGTAAAATTTTTTCAGCGAGTTGTAATGTTTATACTGGTGAAATTTTGTCAGAATTACAACTATCTAAGAGAGATGAGATGAAGTGAGCATGTGCTGTTGGACTGGTTCGATGCAGGGTTGCCCGAAACCTTAGATTTGTAAAAAGAGCAATATCTGCAAAGATAAATAAAACAAGGTACAGGTTGGGCACCCCTTATCCTGAATTCTGAAAATCTGAACCATGGAATTTTTAGAGTCTTCCCTATTTCAGTTTCACTTACCTCCCTGACACTCCAGATGGGTCCTGCTGCACGCCGACGCTCCTCCAACAGCCGCAGCAATGTGAGGAACACATTTGGAGACTGTGCAACTCCAGCGTCTGACATGCTGCAAAGAGACAGGCTGGTTCTGTACAGCATGTCCCTTGCAAAGTGCTGCGCTTCATCTCCCAGCATATATACATACTGGTGCTGCAGCAGGTAGCGTATCATGACGATTTTTTTGTTACACTTTTTTAAGTATCAAAGGAAATGCATGGTTTCTACACACTCTGGTCCAATTGGCATTTTCCAATTTCCTCACTGGCATTATTTCTAAACCTGCTACCGTAGATACTCGAGTACAGCGTGACCCGAATATAAGGCGATGGATAGAGATTTATTATGGAAATGAGAGAATACTCAAGACTCGAATATAACGCGAGGAGCAAAATTATACTGTACCGGTAAACAATTAAAATCCTTCCAGGTTCTCTTAACACAGTCAGGCTACCCCTCAGACTAGGGCGCTCTGCTCGCGATTAGATGGCTGGCGGAGGCGAGTGAGGTGAATGATTGGCTTAAACCGAGCTTACTCTCTGGCCGTGATGGATCCTACCTCACCTGAAACCGTGAGTTCCTGAAGTGTTTGCAAGCATCAGGGAGCCCGCATTCACTGCAGCGAGACTACCGGAACCTCCGCGAGACTTGGGATCCAGAGCAAGACAAGTTGTTTTGTTTTTTTTCACACACGATGCAGATGTCTCGAATATAACACGACCCCTCCAATCTTAAGGTAAATTTTTGTCACCAAAATCTAGCGGTATACTCGAGTATCTACATTAATATTATATCTATCTACAATACACCAGGAGCACAGCTCCCAAATCCTTTGTGGGATTAACTCCCCGAGGACATAATCATTTCTGGGGCTCCCTGCGATTCTAGTTTAAAGAGAACCTGCAAGTGGAACACCTGTGGTCGGGAGGGTGCAAGTCAGAGGATTGGCTATCCTGTTAATTAAGAATCGCATGGAATCCCAGAGAGGATTCTGTCCTCAGTAAGTGAGTTAATCTCATAAATGTGGTTAGTAGTTATTTTTTACAGTAGGACCTGTCGAGATGAGATACATTGACGATGTGACAGGTTTAGGCAAGATATGATCATATTTTGTGAACTAAACTCCCATCACTTATTATCTAAGTTAGGTTGTGGAAAAATTTGTAAAAAAAAAAAAAGGAAAATCTTGTTAGATCTTTGAAAACCATGAATGTCTTTAAATTTTATGAGCTTTGTGATGGTGTAGTTTGTCTAATGGAGTGATCTCCCCTTGGTGTATTGTGTCTATTTGTCACGAGAAGCACCCGCCCGTTATGCTTAGTATAGGTTTTGCGTGCTGCCCACCTGGCGTATGATAGATAGAATATTATCAGTTTTAGACCATGCTTTTGAAGTAATGCTGGTGAGGAAATAAGAGAAAGCCATTTGGACCAGAGTGTGCATGAAACATGCATTTCCTTTCATTCTTAAAAAGTGTATGAAAAATATAGTTACGATACACTGAATGGCTATATCTATAGTATTAACACTACTATATATGTATTTATTATTTATGAACAACCCTGAGTGGATGTTACTTTATATATAGAGTATATTTATTTATTTATAAAGTATTTTTACCAGGAAGGATACATTGAGATTTCTCTTGTTTTCAAGTATGTCCTGGCTTCAAGAACATTGAAATGTTACAGTCGTTACAGAAGTAAAATGCAAGATAGTAAAAAAATAACACAAATATACAGATTAACACAGAAAATAAATATGTAGGAAATATAGTCACTATGTTACATGTTTACAGGTGTATTCTGTATTGAGGTATGTATGTAAATAGGGAGCTCTTGAGTGACTTTAGACTTGGGGAAGATTTGATGGCGTCTGGGAGGCTATTCCATATTTTTGGTGCTCTGTAGGAAAATGAGGATCGAGCCACTTTCTTTTTGTATTGTGGTATTGCAAGTAAGGTGCAGGTCCTGGATCGGAGGTTATAGGATGAGGGAACTGCTGGGGAAGCAGTCTATTCAGGTAGGGTGGCAGCTTCCCAGAAAAGCTCTTAAACATCAGGTTGGAAATTATTATAAAGCTAACTGTAAAAAAAGTGAAAATAGCTGCCATTATTCAAAAACAAATTGAAAACTTACGCCATAAAACTGCTGTTCAGTTCAGGAAGTGGCTCAACCAATCAGGAAGCTCTCATTTTCAAAGCCGAGAATATCCCATGAACTCTAAGGCTAGGGTCAGACGAGCGTGATTTCTACGGACTGTACGTCCTTGCACACAGACGTACGTCAGTACGGAAGACACAGTAGTGGCCAGACAGTCCGTTTTTTTTCACTGACGTATATATTTTGACGGATGTAGGAGGGAAAATAAATTAAAAAGCAAAACCATGTTGTCCGTGAAAAATGCTGGACGTATAAATGCAGTCCGTCTGACCACGTTCCATCACTCCCACACAAACCTATGCGGACGTTGCGGACGCAGCGCACCTTGTGCGGCCGTTCTAGTGGTTGTACGTTCTTGCCTGCCTTGCGTCCGTTTGCCGTGGCCGTGGTGCGTCCGAAGTTCAGTGCGGACGTACTTTGTGTAACAGGCTCCAATGGACTTTCTTTCATGCTATCACGGACGTACTTTTAGGCGCAATCACGGACGTGAACACTATGCTCGTCTGACCCCAGCCTAAAAGCATCTCCGGCCATCCTGACAGATGAATAGCACCACTTCATAAGCTGACGGAGCAGGTCACTCTTGTCTAATGAGACTCAAAATGACAATGTGGCTAATATTGTCAATGGTGGTTTCTCTCTGTAAGAGAAGATTCGGTGCCTATACTAATCTGCTGGTAACTGAAAATATGTTGGCATAGATTGACGTAGATCCATTAGAACAGTGGTGCCCAACCGCGGTCCTCAAGTACCCGCAACAGGTCAGGTTGGCCAGATATGTGAAGCACAGCACAGGTGATATGATTTGCTGCTCAGTGATTGCAGGATTCAGTCTGAATTTCCCCAAGATGATCCTTAAAACCTGGCCTATTGGGGGTACTTGAGGATCGCGTTGGGAATCACTGCATTAGAACATTCATTTCTAAGGAAGCACAGAACATGCTATTGCTTTTGTAATGTTTGTTGTATGAAACCCGTAAAATACAATTGTGCTCAATATCACGTATAAAATCCCTGCAGCGGTTTGCCCTTTTTTTGTTCAGATGGAGGTGAGGGGGGGAAAGTAGAATTTTAGAATTGGAACTCATTTTTTTTCTTTCTTCCTGCATTCTCTTGTTCCATTATATTGACCATTAAAATAAACAGTGACCAGAATGATTAATTCTGGGAATAGCCCTGATAGAGGAATGACCCTAGAGAATGAAACGCCAATAGACATCTCGAAAAATATTTTCCTATATTTTTCCATGAACATTTACCTACATGATATGTTTGTGACTGCGAAAAAAAACAGACCTGAATACCTAATCCCCATGACAATCGTAGCTTTACCTCCAATGTTAATTGCACAGGATTTTCTAATGGTACTGAAAGAGCCCTATTTTTTCTTTAAATTTCGTTTTAAGTAATTCTGTAAAATCTCATGCTTATTCGGAGCATCAGTGATTTCATGCAAACTGACTCCAGTGAAAAGAAAATGAAACTGATTCATATTAATCCATGAGCTGAATAGCAATGTGATATATTCAAAGAATTTAATTAGAGATGATTTTCGTGATTTTATGCTGCATAAGCTTCTTCAGAACCTTCATGCTGTCTGCCTTCCTTGCCCTTTTTGTGAACATTCATAGCGTGGTGCTGGGGAAGAAAACAATTTGCAATGAATAAACATGCAAAAGAAAAAGTGTTCTATTTACAGTCTTGTTTGCACCGGAGTGACTGTTTATTTAAATACGTGTGTAGCTTAATGTTAATGTTTCTTTTAACCTCAATCTCTGTTGTTCAATGAGAGATTGAAATAATGTTTAGTCTATTTATAAATAAAGTTTATTGTGCATACATCGTCTGTGCTTCAATAGCATTAACAATGTACCTACCGATGTGCCTATAAGTATGACAAGCAACAAAAGCAAAGTGAGGTGTATACAACTCTCATTAACCTCCCTGGCGGTCCGATTTTTACATATTTTTATATGTCAAAATCGGTACATTTATTTTGCCCCTGGCAGTATTCCCAAGTGTGGCTCGGGGTTAAATTTCAATGCCGAAAACGGTAACCCTGAACCACACTCGGGCTGATACGTCACCTCCGTCAGATCGCGTCGTCCGGATTCCGGATTCCCTTCTCGCAGGAAGCGGAACGCCTCGATCAGAAATACCACCAGATAGGTTAATCACAGGAGGTGGCCACACAACTCTTAAAGCTGCTTGGTAGCGGCGAAACGCGTCAAGTCCTCATGCCTTGCTGTTTTTTAAAGTTTTTTGTCTATTCTGATCTAGATCCATTATTTACATGGAGTATTATGGAGGTAATGCCTAATTGGCAGCACTGATGGTTGTGTGACTTTTTATTGGTACTCCTCTATCTATTCCTTACACATTCCCTTCTACCTCTCTCCCTTCATGCTTTATGTCTTCTTATTAAAGTGGGGTATAGTAGGCTGCTAGAACTGCCGAGGTTAGATATAGGGAACATTGTCTACAGCCTTCCTCGAGTGCTATCCGCCTACCATCGTTTGACTTCTATTGACCCAGGCCACTTGCTCTTATTTTTTTCACCACATTTATTTGAAACATCACATTTTTGTGTGCGGTTTGTTATTTTACATTAATAAAATAACTTTAATTTTTATTCCATCATCTTTGCTAGCAATATTTTTGCCTGTTTTTTTACAGGTTTCTTGTTCTAGTTTTCAATTCTTGCAGAGAAAAATCATATTGTCACAAGTGCTCAAAATCCTCTTAGACCCTACTTAAACATTTGGAGATTTTTGGTTACTAATAATGGCCATTGGTAGCGGAGGCTCACCAGCCAGAAACAAATATGTGTTTAAAAAATACAAAAGTGCCATGCAAAGGAGACCACCTCTTAAATAAGTGCGAAATAAAGTGCCAAACTCTTGAAATAAATTTGTCAATATTTGCAATTTACCAGTTCTACTTGATAATCTTTAAAACAAAGCATATAGTGTTAGTGTTAACACGAGACCAATGAGCCGCAACCCCATGACCACCAAAGGATTTAAAGATTATAAAGTAGCACTGGTAAATGTATAAGGGCCATATTACAAAGAAGGTGCTAACTTAAACAGAGCTGTTGTAAACTTAACCACTCCTTAGGCTATGGCCCATATTACATTTCTCACGCTAAAACGGGGACACCGACGGGGAAAACCTGCACCTACAGGTTCCTCCTTTGTGTCCCTATTTTAGCACCATGTCACAGGGCAGGCGCTAATTCAGCAGCCTGCCCTGTAACATAGTGCTACCCTCCCTGATACTCATGGTAGCGGTTCCACGCCGCCGCATGTATCACCTGCTGGAGGACATAGAGCTCCCTGGAGAGCTGTGTTGCTGGGTCATGAGCCCTGCGTGATTTCGCTCTTGCAAGATTGTGCATGGCCGCAGAGTGATACGCGGAGTGAGACTGGAGACTATTCGTCCCCAGTCTCACTCTGCTCCAGACTTAAAATTATTATTCACCAATATACAAACTCAACTCATGCCTTCAGCACTTATCTATGATGCCTCCTGCTATATAACCCTGCCCACAATAAGCTCTGCCTTATGTCCGGCGCCACGCATTTGCTACACATCTGGTCTTCTAAAAAGTCCCTAAAGCCCAATGCTTTAGAACAGTGTTTCTCAACTCCGGTCCTCAGGTACCCCTAACAGACCAGATTTTGCAGATCACCTTGAGGAAATGCAGACTGAATCCTGCAATCACTGAGCAGCAAATCATATCACCTGTGCTGTGCTTCTAAATATCTGGAAAACCTGGCCACCGGAGTTGAGAAACACTGCTTTAGAAGGTCCTATCAGGTCATCAGTGTAATTCCTTCCCAAATTGCACACACAACAATCCATTCTCACATAGCTCCACGTACAGTAACCCTTAAACTAGACATCTTTGAGTAAAATTAATGAAATGGTCATTAAAGTGTAAGCCGACCACGGCGACCAGTCAGCATCAAATTATTTTCATGCTTTGCTGTTAGGCCTGTGACATTTCATAGGCATCCCCACGGTATAGGTTTAAGGAGTTTATATCACAACCCCGAACCAAAACAACTGACAAACCTTGACAAATGACATGCATCACTAAACTATTATCTCTGTAGCCAAGATTATCTCACTTTAACCTTAAGTACGGTTAATAAAATGTACTCGGGAGGAGAATTGTGAATTTAGTACCCTAATCCAAAGCAATTGTTACAGGGATTTGTCTTGATGAATGAGGCATCATCTAACGTTAAAAATGTGCCAAGACATTTGACATCTAATTACTTAATTTACTTGATGATGTAAATCAAATACAATATTCATAAAAACAATTGAGCAGATGAACTGATTAACATATGTACATATTTTAAGCTAGGATTGATTATACAATATGCGGTTGCTTTGATCAATTGCAGTCAACAAACACTCTAACATTACACTTGTGTATACAATCTTGCAAAGGTTATTTAATGTTAATTATAAATAACAATTATACAATGCATATCGCTCCACCTAACTGTATTGTTGCCAATGTAAATTCTACATTGCGTGATCTCGAGATATCAGTAAATCCCTCCACTTTTAGTTTCTTGCATCCATGCAAGCTTTTCTATTAGAGATCTATAAAACATTTGGGGATTCGATTTCATTCGGCTCTATGCTATAATGTACTGCTTTTTGGATCGCAATACGGTCATTTTTTGGTTTGGGCAATTTAATTAAGGGTTTACGACGTTTCGATTCCCATTAAAAATTTGGCTCAATTATCGTCACTCATGTCTATACTTGCTATTGGAAATTTTGGCTTTGGTGATTCAACTCCATTATATTTTTAAGCCCAATCCAAAAAAGGTATCAAGTGTAGAAAGATGTTGATAAATAACCCTTGGTGTCCAGGATTTAATGAGAGACTACAAAGACCAGATACCCATGGGACGAAACACGTTGATTGCTGCTGCCCTGGATTGATATATAGAAATAAAAATATCTCCTTCCATTTCCTTTGACCCCTGATATATCTCTCCCCAACTCTTCTCACCCTTTAATGCAGTGAAATGTAAGAAGAAAGAAAGTGGCACTACTGGAAAAAGAGGAGTGGGGTCTATGGAACTGCGGAGTATTAGAGCAAAACTTTATGAGCCCTATTGCATTCTTCATGCAAAAACGCACGCGGAACGCACGCGGAACGTGTTAATTTTTGCGCGAAACGTTAATGTGTGTAAATCAAAGCTGGTATTACAATCCTCGCGCATTTTTTTATCCGTCAAAAAATAATGCACAGAAAACGGACGCGCAAAAACACGCACAGCAACGTTGCAAGCAGAAATCAGTGTGTGGACTGTTTTTTTTCACACGATTCAGCCAATCAGAATTAAGAACCACAATTGTCTCACGTTAAGTTTTTGCGCCTGTCAAAGTCAATCTGCGTATATTGAGAAAGGATTTTACCAGGAAGGATACATTGAGATTTCTCTCGTTTTCAAGTATGTCTTGGGTGGCGATTATGTACCGTTAGGTGTCTTGCTCAAGGACACTTACTGGAGAGGAGCTCTGGCCAGGATCAAGCCCATGACTCCACAGGCTCTCTCCACACAGAGCAGTGATGTTACCTCTACTCTACCCAGCCGGTACATACACTATATTGCCAAAAGTATTTGCTCACCCATCCAAATAATCAGAATCAGGTGTTCCAATCACTTCCATGGCCACAGGTGTATAAAATCAAGCACCTAGGCATGCAGACTGTTTTTACAAACATTTGTGAAAGAATGGGTCGCTCTCAGGAGCGCAGTGAATTCCAGCGTGGAACTGTAATAGGATGCCACTTGTGCAACAAATCCAGTTGTGAAATTTCCTCGCTCCTAAATATTCCACAGTCAACTGTCAGCTGTATTATAAGAACGTGGAAGTGTTTGGGAACGACAGCAACTCAGCCACGAAGTGGTAGGCCACGTAAACTGACAGAGCGGGGTCAGCGGATGCTGAGGCGCATAGTGCGAAGAGGTCGCCAACTTTCTGCAGAGTCAATCGCTACAGACCTCCAAACTTCATGTGGCCTTCAGATTAGCTCAAGAACAGTGCGCAAAGAGCTTCTTGAAATGGGTTTCCATGGCCGAGCAGCTGCATCCAAGCCATACATCACCAAGTGCAATGCAAAGCGTTGGATGCAGTGGTGTAAAGCAAGCCACCACTGGACTCTAGAGCAGTGGAGACGTGTTCTCTGGAGTGACGAATCGTGCTTCTCCATCTGGCAATCTGATGGATGAGTCTGGGTTTGGTGGTTGCCAGGAGAACGGTACTTGTCTGACTGCATTGAGCCAAGTGTAACGTTTGGAGGGGGGAATAAGGTGTGGGGTTGTTTTTCAGGAGACGGGATTGGCCCCTTAGTTCCAGTGAAAGGAACTCTGAATGCTTCAGCATACCAATACATTTTGGACAATTCCATGCTCCCAACTTTGTAGGAACAGTTTGGAGCTGGCCCCTTCCTCTTCCGACATGACTGTGCACCAGTGCACAAAGCAAGGTCCATAAAGACATGGATGACAGAGTCTGGTGTGGATGAACTTGACTGGCCTGCACAGAGTCCTGACCTCAACCCAATAGAATACCTTTAGGATGAATTAGAGCGGAGACTGAGAGCCAGGCCTTCTCATCCAACATCAGTGTGTGACCTCACAAATGCGCTTCTGGAAGAATGGTCAAAAATTCCCATAAACACACTCCTAAACCTTGTGGACAGCCTTCCCAGAAGAGTTGAAGCTGTTATAGCTGCAAAGGGTGGACCGACGTCATATTGAACCCTATGGGTTAGGAATGGGATGTCACTTAAGTTCATATGCGAGTCAAGGCAGGTGAGCGAATACTTTTGGCAATATAGTGTATATGCTGCATCAATAAAAAAAACGCACACAATTTCTCAAATTTATTGGTTTGGTATGTGTAGAATGTGTAACTATACTTTGCAGCGTATTTTTTTGGGCTGGTGTATTTGGTTTTGGCCAGGTTGATAGAATTTGCCATTAACACCAGCTTTTAGGAGTTACAAAAATTCTGCGCGCAAAGGCTGTGCGTTACAAATTGCGCATAGATTGTAATACCATCCGCATACCAGCGCACAAACGCATTTGCCTCACAATGTTAAGTATAGTACGTGCGAAGTACAGTAAGCTCGCGCAGGTTCACCCGTTGTAGACGTATACGCGTATTTGTTGCGCTGACATTGCAATACAGCGTCCTGCGTAAAGGGTTTTGCCCCTTGCGTTAATGCGTTTTTGCGCGCGGGCAAACGTTTGCGTGAAGATTGTAATAGGACCCCATGTATCTACACATCCCTATCTTTCGCAGATGGTGGATCTCTTGACTGTTTTTTCTGCAACACAATGTGACCACCCAAAAACAGACTCAAGCATTAGAGTTATGGCTTCCAGAGCTGCGGCCTGATACAGTAACAAAAATAAATTAAAGGAATTGGGCCAATTACAGTAATTAAGGATGGGCATAGGGACTGCATTAGCCCCTTCACTACCAAGCGATTTTTGCTGAAAATATTTTATCATATTTATTTGAAAAAGGGGGTTAACAATTACATATAGGGTAAAATAGCGAATGTGCACAGAGATTGTTGTGCTGGGATAGTTAAAAAATTGAAATAATGTAAACGTGTTTATTTTAAATTTTTCATATATTTAATTACCCATTACATTGTTGTTGGTGAAGATTCAGAACTCTAGATGGTGTTCTTGTCACGTTTCCCCGCTCCAGCCCTGTCCCCCTGCATTCTTTATGTCTGTGGCCCCCATGTGTTTCTGTGTGTTGCTTTCACTGGATTGCAGCTCAGGTGTTAAGTGGCTTGCTCGTTAGCTCTCCTGCTGGTGATGTGGGCTGATCACCTATCTATATATTGCGATGTGCCCTTATCCCATCGCTCTTGCATTTTGGTTCACTTCAGTTCCTGATTCCTGATGAGTGTTTGTTCCTGAGAGCTCCCTGCTGTTATTTCTGTTCAAGTTTGTGTTTTCATATTTACCTTATTTCTTTGGTCTAGTCTGTCTGCAGTTGCTATAGTTAATCCAGGTTCTAGTTCATGTCCAGTCTTTCCTGTGTAATTAGTTCTAGTGTTTCACCTTTGTCTGGTTCATGTTATATGTCTGACTGATTACCTGGTTCTGACCCTCTTGCCTGGCTGACTAATCTCCTGGTTCTGGACCCCTTGATCTGTATAAGGTATATGTTCTGGTTTATGACTTCTGGCTTTTCTTGACCTCTCTATTTGGATACTTCTTGTCTGTACTGTTTATATATTGATAGTCCTGTCTCGTCTGTAGGTCCTTAGACGCTGCACGGCGTTGTTATATTATTTTTCCTTTAGAGCAGATCCGGCTATTCTAAAGACCGGTCTTTCAGAATAGGGCTGCTGTTTACCATGCAGGGTCTCTGACCTAGGTTGTCTACTCAGTATTATCTGCATAAGGTGGCTTTCCTGTGTACCAGTGCCTCACCTTGGCGAATGCAAGATGCCCTCCCTGTGACTGATTGTGACAGTTCTTTATCTTATAAAATTTCACACAGGGTCTGTATTATCAGCATACAGGCAAAAATGGCCATTGTGTCAAATACTGTAACTGTGATAACGATAGCTAATAAAAATGGACAGATATTCTGTTTATGGTGATTTGTAGTGATCAGAATGAGATTATTATCAACAAAGCCTCAAACGTCAAGTTTAGCAGTGTACATTTGGGAATGCAGTCTCTCCACAATATTTTAATTGGGATCTTAGCAATGACATTTTTTTATAAGATTTTAATTATATATCCCTTACTATGTCAATAGAAGTATATGATATTTGTTACTTTTATCATAATGATTCCCTAAAACCTGGATTATCGTTATATTTAACCATTAATATAAAATGTGAGGAGAGGCAGGTTAAGTTCGATATGTCAACAGTTAATTGAGGAGCAGATATCTTTGAGAGCTCTTACACTTATTATTACTTATTAAACTAGGAGTAAGACCCTTACCGTTAACCATGCGCAAAGTGTGTATTCTGCTATTAGGTACAAAAACAAAACAATACAAAACCAATCCTTAAAATGCAGTAAGTATAGAAATTCTGTTCTTGTTTTTCACACTTTTATGCATTTGTGATGCCAACAAAGATAAATATTTTTTTAATTAAGATTAATAGCAGATAATTAGCATATTAGCATATGAACACACCCCAACTAGAATGTGTGAAAATGTGTGTTCCTTCCCTTGCTTTCACTCATTATAAATGATAACTACACATGTCCTTGTGACCTTGGTTTTGACTTCGGCTGATTAATACTCATGTACGTTACTTGACCCTCACCTTAGCTACTGCTCTACCTAATACTGTGGATTGCTTCCTGATCCATTAGGTTTAGGAAAGGGGGAGGGCTAGATCCTAGACAAGGAATGAAATAGATGGGGAGAAAGCACATAGTTATTACGTTGTCTAAGTTATCCTTTTTTATACCCAAGACTATGGATGAGGCGTATTGTTGTGTTTCGGTCAGTTGTGAACTGCAGCCAAAAGACAGAGAGGATCCAGCCGATAGCTTAAAGGTACATGCATGTTTTGTCAGTGTGCCTTCAAAAAGTAAAAGTGAATTTTAAAGTAAATATGATATTTTTTCATATTTACCTGCTTTTCTTTCTTGGCATTTTCCACCACACCCGCCGCAGGAGATACTTTGATCTAACCAATCAGTGTGCATTCTGTGGGAGTCATACAAAACGCACTGAGCACTGTGAGCTGGGGGAGGCGGGGCTGGGTGCCATTCCAATCTGTAATTCTTTAACCTCCAGCTACTGCAGAGACAGGGTAGGAAAGAAATCAATACACACAGCGAGAAAAAGAGACAGCAGAGCAACACAGAGAGACACAGCAAGAAAAGGTACAAAAGGAAGAGACAACAAAATAGAACAAAGGGCCAGCAAGAAAAAAACAGAGCACAAGAAAAAGCGCAGAGAGATAGAGCAAAAGAAAAAGTGCAGAGAGAGAGAGCACAAAAAAAGCAGAGCGAGAGTGTGTAAGAAAAATACAAAGGAGCACAAAGAGATGCCTCGAAAGAGAGCACAAGAAAAGACGCATCAAGAGACCGCACAAGAAAAGGCGCAGCGAGGGAGAGTTTATGAAAAGTCAAGGAGAGCACACAAGAGAGAGAGCGCACAAGAGAAAGACAGCACAAGAAAGAGTGTGAGAGTGAGTGACCGTGTGAGGGAGTTTGAGTGAGACAAGGAGTATGGACCATGGAAGAGAGCGAGTGTGTCAGTGGGTGAGTTAGTCAGCGGGTGAATGAGTGTGTGAGAGAGGGAGCAGATGAGTGTGTGTGAATGGGTCAGTGGGTGAGTGTGTGAGCAAGTGAGCGTGTGAGCCAGCGTAAGTCTTGCTTTCACAGTTGCAGTGATGCCAATATTCAGTTCCTCAGTTTCCCCAGTCTGAGGTCCTGAGATTGCACAGGGTTTCATGTGCACAGTTTGTGCTAGTTCCTGTGATGCTTTGATGGGTGGAGTAGTGGGCGGGAAATATACAGGAAGTGGGATCATAAGAAACACCCCTAGCTGAGGGGCGTGGCAAGAAAAGATGAAAAGAGAAAATAAGTTTTTACATATTCTTGAAACTGTTTTTGATTTATTCTACTCTGTCTAGTGGTATAAGTGTTTAACTGTCTCTTAAAAAAAAATTCTAAACATGCATGTCCCTTTAATAACAATTAATAAAAAACAATAGGGTTATATCCTATGTAAAAAAGTGGAGAGGAATGGGTGCAATTGGCCACTCACGTGTTTCAGAAATATTCAGCACTCATCATCCCAAAAGGGATCATATTGGTGATCCAAGATCACAGACCCAATAAAGGGAATGGATGTGTTTTAACCACACATAGAAAAACAAAATAGAACCAATAATAGTGCACACGGCAAAATAATCAAACTCAATTATATTTATTGCACTAATAAAGGTTACAACACTGCAGCAATATTACAAAGTAATGTAAGAGTAAATGTTGCAATGGCTGCTGTTGCTGTAGGACAATTTGGAATAGTAGGGGAGCTGTTAATGTGTAGGAGTTGAGCTGTCAGAGTTAACAACTCACTTGTCAATGTTAATGGCCCCACTGGAATCTGGTATCCTGTTAGCTACAGAAGTTTGGTATGTTGAATTTCCTTTCCTTTCCTTTGTGAACCAAAATAGGCTAGCCAATAGGCTTCAAATAGGGAAAATAGATTGGCAAGAAAAGAAAACCAAAAAATCACTAGTGGCATTGAGCTGTCATTAAGCGCTTAAATGAAAATTTTATATAAAATAATGAAAGGAATATATAAAAAAGGTGGGGTATTACTGTCCCCCCTCCTCCAAAAAAATAAAACCTGTCCAGGAAGGTGCTGGCCATGTGTTCTTATTTTGCCAACCTAATCTATTCTAATAAATACAGGATCTTGCTTGCTCAACTCCCATCACTCACAGGAGGGGCAAGGCAACACACTCAGCCCCAAATCCTTACAAGAGAGAAAAAACATTTCTATCATACAAGGATGCCAAACATGACCATGTAATATGTAAAAATAAAAATTTTAAAAAAGTAAATGCAAAATTTATTAAATTCCCAGGTCTACAGCAGAGACAATAAATACTTTTACATATAAAACAAACAATGCCGCTGCACTAACTCATATAAGGCTGCAGATTCTGCCTCTTTGGTTTGAGAGCAGAGAGAAACGGTTTTCAGGTTTATAAAAAAAAAGTTGTTTTTTTTCTAGTTTGCCAAAATGAAAAATTTAAAAAGTTATTTTGGTATGTTTCTTTTTTTGCTGGGGGGGCGGGGTAGCGGCACTCCACATTTCTGTGCCTACAGCCTCCTGAGATGCAAATCTGGCCCTGGCTATGCTGTATCATTGCAAATAAAATTTGCTTGTCGCAAACCAATTCAATTTCTGTTTAAGTTACAGAGCATACCCCCAACGTATTAGCACCTCTGACATGATGACCGAGGTGCTAACTATTTTACAAACAGCTGGGTAATGTCTGTATCCGACATCTCTCCAGTTGTTCATGCACGGAGCTCAGAACTGCAATAACTCCATTTGGCCAGCAGATGGTGACATCTTTCTGCCAAATTGGTTAATACAGCAAGAAATATATTGAACATTACCAAATATTTTTAAAACTGTTTTTCCAATAAAACTCAGTTTCCTGGCAGTGCTTTTGGAAGATCAGTCAGTAGTGAGAGGGTTAAGCAACTTCAGATGCAGAGATATTTTTTACGGTCGAGAACCACAAAAATGCCGGTGGCTGCACCATTTAATAGGCTGCCTGCTGAGCATTCGCTTTTAATGGCAGGTGAAGGTAAAGCTTATTAAGGTTTTCCCTGTGACATGCTTTTATAGACTTTACACCAAAACAAAACGCATGTGTATTTCTTTCACGTGCTTCAAAAAGTCAGTATCTGACAACTGGTGTTAAATGCTTCCACAATATAGGTCAGGTATTTGTACCTAAATGAGAACTTCCAAAGCAGCAGTACCGGCTTGACCTGCAGTATCATGCACAATAAAATATATTATTTCCTAGCGGAGATTTTCAAAACATTATTTTGTGTGATTCCCAATCTAACACTTTCTCTGACGCAAAGTAAGATTTTTACATCGATGGGAGCATTATTTTACCCAGCAGGAGTACAGCAAAATAGATTACGGGATTCCAAAATTACAATTGCAATAATTGTCAGTAAGTGTATTCTCTGGGGATAGCTCATTAGGCTAGCTTAGTAGTCGAACTACAGCTGGCGATACTAAATTAAATAAGGTATTAGGTAGAGTATACCAGGAGACATGTTTAAAATACCAGCCTCTGTCACAACGGCCTGTTTTCAGGATGAAACCCCAAGGATTAATTGGACTAGTAGAATAGCTAAAAAAACGTTAGGGTTTAAAAACCTCTGCACGTTATACAATATCTCATCTTTCCCACATTCCCTCTGGATACATAACAATGTCACTAAATAAAAAATGGGGTTAACATCGCTGTTTCATTACTTATAAGTAGATTATGTTTAAGAAAAGGAAAAAACAACTTACAAATATATATTCACCATAGATAAAAACTTACGCTCGCCTACTGTCATATGACAACAATACAATATTTTGAATAATTATGTATTATGCTTCTAAATGTGCACCAATGACACCCAAAACAACTTTAGTCCATTTGATCTCCCAAATCTGCCTATACATTGTGTAAGCCAAGTTGTTGACAGACAGATAATTTTTTCAAAAATCCCTTGTAAAGAAATCTCCCCGAACTTCCTCTTTCCTCTCAGTGCTGCGACATGCTACATGATGTGTTTCCCTGGGGAGGGGTTTGTGACTGTCAGAGCAGGAGACACCCCCCCAGAAGCACTGATAAACTAAAAATACCTACAGACTCAAAACATTTGCTAGTGATTCACAGATCTCCTGAACAGATAGGGATGCTGGGTGCTTGGTATGGTTCAACTGCTAACCCTTCCCTACAGTGCTGTGATGACTTCCCCTGCAAGCATAAAATATATTAATATATTTTGGGGGGAAAGGGGGGTATATGAATATGCATGTTTATGTGTATGTTTTTGCAATACAGTTTAGCACACCAATTGGGGGGAAAAAACCTTTTAAACCTTTCAGAGTTAATACAACAAGTATTTTTGCTATTTGAACCCTAATCCCCCCTCTGAGCTGTACAGGGCTGATGTCAAGTCTTCGGCCCCCACGGCGCCGCCTGGGGGGTCTGGGCACCCGGTGGCATTGCTGGCTGGCCCGGTGCCAGGATTACAAGCTGGTTGATCGGCATCTGAAGGGGCGGGGCTTGATGACACGGAGCAGCCGGCCTTAAGTACAGGGCGTAAACCTCTGCTCGTCACCCTGACCTGGAGTTATTTTCCCACATCGCCAGCTGTCTCTTGAGTTCTGTCTCAGTGTTGCTTTTGTATTGTTGCCGAATTATTGCTAGTACGAGGACCTTGCTATTGTTGATTGACCCGGACTGCTTACTGACTATTCTTATGATTTACCCTTGTATGTGTGTACATGTTGTATGCTGTGATCACAGAGTGGATGCATATTTTGTACCGCATGATTTCGGTTGGGAGGTCTGCCCTTCAGGTTGCTAATTCTATCAACCGCTCAATCTGCCTACCCAGTACCAGGTCTAGATTCAGATCATACCGCATGGTCTCGTGTGTCTGACCTTCAGGTTGCTAAATCTACCAACCTCTCAAGTTACCTGCTTAACGCCAAGTCTCTGTACAGAACTCAACACATTATCTCTGATTGTAGACCTGCGCTGCAGGTTGCTAAATACATTGAGTATTTACCTTTTGTTATTGAAAACAAGTATATAAGGATTACTTCGGTTTATACTCCTGCACATATTACAACCCTCAGTGGTGCTGGTCAGGAACATACGAATAATCACGCCTTTGTTATACCAAGTTATATTCATGTCTCAATACTCTGTGTTCTTCTGTATGTAGTGAACTTGCTTTCACTCAGCAAACACTTGGTCACGAAACCATTTGATGCTGAATGGTACTTAGAAGGCTGTATTACCTTCCTGGTTTGGAATCATAGGTACACTATTTTGCCAAACGTATTCGCTCACCTATCCATATGCGAGTCAAGGCAGGTGAGCGAATACTTTTGGCAATATAGTGTATTACAGTCCTTATTGCTATAAAGTTAAGCATTGTAGAAATATTTCCATAAAGATCCAAACAACGCTGAGCTGGGGTGAGCGCCATAGCGCTCGTGACAGCTGAGCTCTTAATCAAATAGTTTAGATGTTTAATCCATCGCATGAAAGAAAAGCAGCAAAAAACATGGCCACCTCGATGAGAAGAGCAGGCAGATTAGGCGCTACAAAAACTCACAAAACCCCATTGGGTGTTGTAAAATAAAAAGGTTTACTGGTTACATTAAGTTACAAATAAACACATATGGGTACCCAGTCTCTGTCATTTCTTTAAGCCCACTTTTTGTTCTCTTCAGATTTTATGTTGAATTTTATTTTAATTAGAGTGCTTCTAGACACATATCGCTGGAAAAGATCAAGCATCCTGCTTATGGTCAAAGGTTGCCCATTTATTATTCTTTTTTGTGATTGCATTGTGTTTATAACTGTGAGGGCTCCAGCAGAGAGGCTCGGCAAATCCGCAGACAGACCCGTGCCCGCACCTGACATAGCAGCCTCCTTCCTGTCACAGCAGCATCTTTTTTTGCTATGACCTGTGATTTCCAGGTTTAGCATTTGCTCTCTGGGTCTCCTGCAGGCAGCCATAGGTGCCTCCATAATAACGAAACCTGTGAATCCCTACAAAATAGTGGAGTTCCCAGAGGGCATTGCTTCAGCATTGCTTAACACATAAGGGTCTATTCACTGCTTTTCACTTTTACACAGATCTTACTCAGATCGGTTCACTTCAGCGACTCCATTTCGGTGAATTCACTATTCGCCGAATTGTCACTGTAGCGCGCTGAAGTCGCCAAAGAGCATTGAAAAGCACAAACGAGTGCCGAAGTGGCCTTGGCGAATTCCACTGAACTGCAAAAAAAACCCTAATAGTTGTTTAAATCAATAAAAATGTATTAAAATGTGACTAAATAATAAGCCGCATAGAAGGCTTATCAATAAATTGCAATCTTTGAGCTTGGATTCCAATATTGTTGAATGGATTGGGCAGTGACTGAGTAACAGGCAACAGAGGGTTGTGGTAAATGGAGTTTATTCGGCGCAAGGTCTTGTTACCAGTGGGGTACCTCAGGGGTCAGTACTTGGACCCATTCTCTTTAATATTTTTATTAGTGACATTGCAGAAGGTATTAATGGTAAAGTATGTATTTTTGCTGATGACACAAAGATTTGCAACAGGGTTGACGTTCCTGGAGGGATCAGCCAAATGCCAAATGATTTAGGTAAACTAAAACAATGGTCGGAGCTGTGGCAATTGAGTTTTAACCCTTTCGCTGCTGAGGCTTTTCCCGCCCCTGTGCTGAGGTCATTTTTACCGGTTTTGCTCATCATGTTTAAACGTGTTTTGAAGGCTTATTTTAGTATATGACCCAGACATATTATATATCGTTCTTTCCGTCAGACTCGGTAGATTCATAATATGTCATTATTATATGTATACGTTATGTCATATCTGTATATTATAACAAAAAATGCAATAAAATATGTATTTTCAATAATTTACAATGTGTAAAGTGTTTTTTTTCACATTTTAACATGCGAGCAATTGCGGTTATATTTTGTATGGGGTGCGCTTGTTAAACAAATTAGAGATGGGGTCTCGTTACATTTTTTTTTGGGGAAAATTACACTATTTTTAACAAACGCACCGCATACAAAAATCGTTAGTGCAGCATCATTGTTCACATTATAATTGAAATGGGAACAATATTGCTGCATTAACAAAACAAAAAAAAGAAAAAAAAAGTGTTTATTTTTTTTTTTATAATTTTTTTTTTTTTTTTTTAATTATTTTTATTTTTCCTTTTTTTTTTTTTTTACAACATTTTTCACAGTAGTGTTTGGTATCGTTGGAACGGCCATGCTCTGGCCGATCCAACCATACCAAACATTAACCCCTAACTGCCACGGATCGGGAGATAGGGAGTTCATTGGAACTCCCTATCTCCACAGTTGGTGGCAGTTAGGGGTTAAGTCCAGGACTGGCGTCATCGTGCTACGCACGATGACGCCAGTCCTCAGGGGGAGTTCCCGGAGGCTTGGCCGACATCCGAGATGTCGGCCAGCTCCGGGAAAGGATCGCGAACCGGCGCTTTTCAGCGCCGATTCGCGATCCAGCTCCCCAGGGGTTAATGCCAGGCACCATTTGGAAGGGCAGGCTGTGCCCTTCCAAATGATGCCTGGGTTAACCCCCGCAGAGCCGCCGATCGGGAGGGAGAGAGGTCCGAAGGACCTCCCCCCCTCCCTTTCAGGCGCCTCCTCCGCACATGCGGGGGGGGGCGCCTGAATTAGGTGTCATCGCGCCCCCGCGATGACACCTAATACCGGCGGCTGCGGTTCCGGATGCGCGGCTGACATCGAGGATGTCAACCCGCACCGGGGGGGCCAGCGATCGGCCGGAACCCGGCCGAACGCTGACCCCAATGGGAGGACGCGCTGAACGCGTCCTCCGCATACCAGCGGGAATGCTGAGGACGCGCTGAGCGCGTCCTCAGCATCGAAGTGGTTAATGTGGATAAGTGCAAGATAATGCACCTGGGGCGTAAAAACCCAAGGACTGAATATAGAATATTTGATACAGTCCTAACCTCAACATCTGAGGGTTGGGATTTAGGGGTTATTATTTCAGAGGATCTAAGGGTAAGTAGTCAATGTAATAGAGCAGCAGGAAATGCTAGCAGAATGCTTGGTTGTGTAGGGAGAGGTATTAGCAGTAGGAAAAGGGAAGTGCTCATACCACTGTACAGAGCAGTGGTGAGACCTCACTTGGAGTACTTTGTGCAGTACTGGAGACCGTATCTCCAGAAGGATATAGACATCTTAGAGAGAGTTCAGAGAAGGGCTACTAAAATGGTGTACGACTTGAAGGAGAAAAGTTACCAGGAAAGGCTTAATGATCTTAACATGTATAGCTTGGAAAAAAGATGATACAGAGGAGATATGATAGAAACATTTAAATACGTAAAGGGAATCCACAAGGTAGAGGAAGGGAGTATATTTAAAAGGAAACAAAGTAGCAAAACAAGAGGACATAGTCTTAGATTAGAGGGGCAAAGGTTTAAAAGTAACATCAGGAAGCATTATTTTACTGAGAGGGTGGTGGATACATGGAACAGCCTTCCAGTAGAAGTGGTAGAGGCCAAAACAGTGATTGAATTTAAGCAGGCATGGGATAGGCATAAGGCTATCCTAAACAAAAGATAAATCCAGGTAAAGTATCCATGTAATTGGGCAGACTAGATGGGCCAAAAGGTTCTTATCTGCCGACATTTTCTATGTTTCTAATAATAAAATAAATCATAAACAATTATTTTGACAAAAGTACAACAGATACAAAAAAAGTGTCCTAAAAAACTAAATAATAAAGGCTTTTTGCTGGAAATGAAAAAAGGTAAACAGTCTTTTAAAAATCTTTTTAAAGAGATATTACGTTTTTGCATTGAATACTATGGTATTCGTCTGTTTTAAACCTGTCGAATAGAAACACTGAAAATCATTGCATTTCACCGATACTTCAGTGAAGGTTGATGTTCTGTGAATAGACGAATCATTACTTTTCTATGGGATATTTTCACTGCTGCCGATGATCGCCGAACTTCACCGTATTTTGCTGTCCAGTCGCAAGTAAACGGCGAATTGACAGCTCAGCGAATAGACGAACTGCCCCGAAATTGCACTGAATGGTGAAATTCACAGTTTGTTGCAACTTATTGGCAATTTCGGAGATGAGTGAATATCCCCCTTGGTGTTTTTTGCCCTATATAAAGCCTGTTCAACTTCCAGTGTCAGGCCTTACCCTTCAGGCTGGGGGTTTCCAGGGCGCTGGGCTTTGTGGCGGCGGGCCGGCGGTGCGGGGGCCTCGGCCGGTGGCGCCAGGTGGTCCGCCGTGCGTTGCTCATGCCGGTCCGGCGTTGGTGGGGGGCCTGGTCCGGGCTCTTTCCCTGGCTGGCTCTGGTGGGTGGAAGCGGTGCCTGGTGGAGATGCCGAACATGGCCACCGCCACATGTTCCCGGTGTGGGGGCGTGGCTTCCCGCAGGAGCCTGGCGGTTGCTAGGGGAAGGCGTTGCATCCCCAGGGGGCGTGTCCCCTACTGGGGTTGGCAGGGGAGGGCCAAGGTATCCAGGCTATCCCTTGATCCAGGAGGAGGCGTGGCTGGAGGCTGGAGACCTCCCTACAGGAGGTGTGTGCTGGCCAGGGGTTCCTATTTAAACCCACAAGTCCAAGGGAAAGACTGTAACGTTGGTAGCTTCCAGCCCTACCTGTGTGCTTGAGGGCAGCATGTCTGATGCTGCTCGCTGACAATGCCCGGTTTAAATGGAGACAGGCAGGGAGGTGGTTGCATGAGGCGCGGCTTGAGTGGGGGGCGTGGTCTGGTGAAGGTCTTTAAAAACCCTCAGTGTATTCTCAGCAGTTGCCAGATCGTGGTTATCCATACCTGAGCTCCTTGTACCTGACTGCTATATTGAATTAACCCGTTATTGACCTCTGCTTGTTTCTGACTATTCTGCCTTCTGTTGCCCTAGACCATTTTCTTGTACCACGCCACTGCTCTGATATCGACCCGGCTATTCCATTTGACCATTCTGAACTCTGTATTCCTGATTCTGGCTCGGCTGACTACTCCCCGTGTTGTTAACCCTTTCTGTCTAGCTAGTTTACCTGGCCAATTCTAAGGACCAGACAGTTAGAGAACTTTCACGGCTACTCTGTTGGTAGCTTCTGGGCTCTGTGGAGTGTTGGGCGTTAAGTACTGCGTGGTGGGATCTGGGAACCGTGACAAAGACATCTGATTGTCTTCTCCTGGTTTCCAGTTTCCTCTTGTTATTGCATGCTGTATTCCAATGTGGTATCCAGAATTTGCTGCTTTATCCATCTTTGTGTATCTGATGGTCTGCACAGTAAAAGGCTATCAAGCATTTTGGTCTCCTCATTCGTGGATCATGACAGAACAATCAGATCAGACATTGGAGACCGCCGACATGGCTGCTTCCATTATTGCTTTCAGGGCCGGATTAATGTAGGGGCGGATGGAGCGGCAGCTCCAGGCCCCTTCTATTAAATAGGCCCACAGCTGCCCCAAGAATAAACTGCTGGCCGACAGGACACACACACACAATCACCTTGTGGCTGGCAGGCCTGACACACGCAGACTGCAGCCGATGTAAAGGTGGATTATGTAGGAGGATTATTGTGAGGAGCAGCCAGTAGGTGGCGCTGATCAGCTGTTGAGGGAGACACACTGGCTGCTCCTCCCCATCCTCCTATCAAGTCTTCCTGTTTCCAGCCGCGTGGAAGGGCAGTGAGGAAACACAGAGCCGACCAGCAGCCAGGGGGAGAGGCGAGATTCCCCTATCATTCTCTTGGGGTGAGCAGCGTTTCTTTTAATTTACTGAGCCCCCCACCCCGCAGCTCTCCTCTGATCTCACTTTGCAGGGAGGAGGAGGGGCAGCATGCGGGGAGGGGGGGCAGCACACAGTGGAGACAGAGGGTTTAAGGAGAAAGTGGGTCACACAGAGAAATGAAAAAGGGGGTCACAGAAAAGGAGAGGAATAAAAAAGAAGGGGGTCACACAGGAAAGGGGGTCACAGAGAGAAAATGAAAGGTGGTCACACAGAAATGAAAAAGGGGGTCACAGAAAAGGAGAGGAATAAAAAAGAAGGGGGTCACACAGGAAAGGGGGTCACAGAGAGAAAATGAAAGGTGGTCACACAGAGAAATGAAAAAGGGGGTCACAGAAAAGGAGAGGAATAAAAAAGAAGGGGGTCACACAGGAAAGGGGGTCACAGAGAGAAAATGAAAGGTGGTCACACAGAGAAATGAAAAAGGGGTCACAGAAAAGGAAAGAAATGAAAAAGAAGGTCACACAGAAAAGGAAAGGGGGTCACCGAGAGAAATGAAAATATAGGGGTCACAGAAATGAAAAAGGGGGTCACTGAGAAAAGGGGGTCACACAGAGAAATGAAAAAGAAAGGGGGTCACAGAGAAATGAAAAAGAAAGGGGGTCACAGAGAAATGAAAAAGAAAGGGGGTCACAGAGAAATGAAAAAGAGGGTCAGAGAAATGAAAAAGAGGGTCACAGAGAAATGAAAAAGAGGGTCACACAGAAAAGGAAAGGGGTCACTGAGAAAAGGAAAGAAATAAAAAAGGGGTCACACAGAAAAGGAAAGGGGGTCACAGAGAAAATGAAAGGGGGTCATACAGAGAAATGAAAAAGAGAGGGTGTCACAGAAAATTAAAAAGGGTCACAGAAATTAAAAAGAAAGGGGGTCACAGAGAAATTAAAAAGAAAGGGGGTCACAGAGAAATTAAAAAGAAAGGGGGTCACAGAGAGGTCTCACAGTAAGTGGGATGAAAGAGGTCACAGAGAGAGAGAGAGGTCACACAGTGAGAGGGTCAGACAGTGATCATAGAGATGTGATGGGTGAGAGAGCGAGAGTAAGGCTGGTGTCAGACTAGTGTGAGAGTGGACGTTCCTTCCACTCGACGCACCGTCTGGCCACCTTGCTGAGCGTAGTTAGTGCCCTCAGCGCTGCAAAGCTCGATCCTCCTATGGAGAATCGCGTTTTGCAGCCCCGTCAACGCACGTCCTAGCACTTTGATGGAGAGGGCTGATGCACGGCTGCAGCATGTGCAAAATTCCTGCGAGCGCAACAGCGTGTGGCTGGCCCCGTCGCAGCGTCTCAATGCTGTGACAGACGCCAGAAGGCACGTCAGTTGGGTGCACATAGTGCGCTCGTCTGACGCCAGCCTAACCATAAATGAGAGACTACTAATTCACACTGCACATTGCTATGAGTTTTATTGCTCTGGAGCTCTGTGATACAGTAATGTGCGGTGTGTATGAGTATCACAGAGCTCCACAACAATAAAACTCACAGTAATGTGTAGTGTGTTTGAGCATGAGTTTTATTGCTGTGGATTCTGTGATATGTTCATCTGTGAATAGATTAACCATTACTTCTCTGTAAGACAATTTTGCTGCCGCTGAAGACTGCCTAATTGTTGCGAACTGCACCTTATTTCTCTGTCTATTCGGCAGTATTTGGTGATTTGACAGTTTAGTTGGCGCTTGTTGCCTCAGTATCTAAAAATAGGCCCAACAAAATCCTCAGCACCAGGCCCATGATACCCTTAATCCAGCCCTGATTGCTTTATCTCATCAAATGGGGGCTCTGGCACAAACCGTTCAAGATCTTCAAGCCAGCAACTCTATGCTATTGACACAACTTCGGCCTCCCAGCATTCAACCTGTTGTGGTTTCGGTTCCTGCTCCACATCCTTTACTGCCTTTGAATCCAGGGGGTCAAGACGGAGCAGTCGCCCCTGATGCTGTGATGTCACTACCTGACAAATTTACTGGTGATAAAAAGAAATATCGTGCTTTCATAATTAACTGCCAAATCCTTTTTGCCCTGAAACCACATATGTATGGCACAGAGTTCACCAAAGTACATGCTGCCATTTCCTTACTATCTGATGAACCACAGGAATGGGCCCACCATCTTATAAGAACCAACAATCCAGCCCTTGCTTCTTGGGGATCGTTCGTTTCTGCAATGGACTCTTTGTACGAAGACCCCTTTTGTCAAGAAGCATCCCAGCGTGATTTGCATCTACTACGCCAAGGTAAAAGACCAGTGGAGGAATATATCTTGAAATTCAAACGAATTGCAGTAGAGACCGGATGGAATGAACAGGCTCTTATTAGTCAATTTCGCTGGGGTCTGGCTGAATCATTAAAAGACGAATTGGCACGTGTGGGAGTTCCCCCATCACTGGAACAACTAATGAGATTCTGTACTTCGGTGGATCGCAGGCTTCGTGATAGACGTCAAGAGAGGGGAGCTCTAGTACCACCACCCCAACGTCTTCCATTGTTACCCGCTCCTAACAATCAATCTACAGCTGTGGTGCCCTATACGCCATCAGCAACAAGTGACGAACCCATGCAGATAGGAGTTGCGAACCGCCGATTGTCACCGGAAGAGATGACAAGAAGACGAAGCAATCATCTGTGCCTCTATTGTGGTTTTCCAGATCATCAAGTGAGATCCTGCCCAGAGAAAAATCGTAGAAGAGGTAAGATATGCCTTACTGCTATTGAAGATGTATCCAGTGATTCTAGTATACCTTCTTCTCATTTGTCGATCCATGTTTCTCTGCAGTGGAGTGAAAAAAGCATTACTGTATTGGCAATGATTGACTCCGGGGGCAAGTGGTTGCTTCAGTGACACTGAATATGTTGCTGCTTTATGTATACCTAAAATAAAGAAAGATATACCTGTGAGCATACAATTGCTTGATGGATCTCCGTTATGTTCTTGGCCAGTGATCTATGAAACAAAACCTATAAGTGTCCTGATCGGTTCTCATCATTCTGAAACTTTGAAGTTTGATATTGTGTCCTCTCCTGTGTTTCCCTTGGTATGAGGGATACCCTGGTTGAAATTGCATGATCCAGTAATTCGGTGGCAGGCTGGTACTATCTCCTTTCTCTCTTCCATGTGTACACAGAAATGCTTACAATCCGTCCCTCCTGTGGTGAAAACTCTGAATTCTGTTCTTGATATTCATATGAAGAAAACTGAGGTTGTCATACCAGAGGCCTATCACCAGTTCTTGGATGTTTTTGATAAAAGAGGCGTAGAAGTGCTTCCTCCAAACAGCTCTTATGATTGCCCTATTGAGCTCTTGTCTGGTTCTCCGATTCCTTTTGGACATATCTATCCCCTTTCAGAGCCAGAGTTGAAAATATTGAAGGAATATATACATGAAAATTTGGAAAAAGGTTTCATTAGACCCTCTACTTCTCCAGCAGGGGCAGGTATATTTTTTGTCGGAAAAATAGATGGAGGTTTAAGACCGTGTGTTGATTACCGTGAATTAAATGCCATCACTATAAATACCCGAGTTGATGGAGCGTCTGAAATCTGCTACTGTATATTCTAAGATAGATCTCCGAGGGGCTTACAACTTATTGCGTATACGATCAGGTGATGAATGGAAAACCATTCAGGACAAGATACGGGCATTTTGAATATCTTGTGATGCCCTATGGCTTGTGCAATGCACCTGCAGCCTTTCAGCATCTGGTGAATGACATCTTTCGGGATATCTTGGATCACTATATTATCGTATACTTAGATGATATTCTCGTTTATTCTGATTAAATCACAGACCATAGAGCCCATATGAAAGAAGTATTAACACGGTTACGTAAAAACCATCTGTATGCCAAAGCAGAAAAATGCATCTCCAGGACACATCAAAATGGACCTGGAGAAAGCTGAGGCCATAACCTCATGGCCTCTTCCTACAACACGGAAGGAGGTCCAACGGTTTATTGGGTTTGCAAATTTCTATCGTAAGTTTATACGATCCTTCTCTAAAGTAATACAACCTCTCACAGAGTTAACTCGGTCAAAGTATCCCTGTCGTTGGACAGAAAAAGCAACAGCAGCTTTTTTAGATTTAAAGAACCGTTTCAGTACTGCCCCAATTTTATCGTTACCTGATCCTGAGAAACCGTACTTTTTGGAAGTCGATGCATCTGATGTCGCCACTGGAGCTGTGCTCTCACAGCGGGACGCCGTAGACAACCAGTTACATCCTGTGGCATTTTATTTAAAACGCCTTTCTTCTGCCGAAGTGAATTACGACGTAGGAGAAAAAGAACTCCTGGCAATAAAAAAAGCTTTGGAAGAGTGGAGACATCTCTTGGAGGGAACATGTTACCCATTTACGGTCTATACCGATCATAAAAATCTTGCCTATCTTCAAACGGCCAAGAGATTGCGCCCACGTCAGGCTAGATAGGTCATGTTTTTTTCACGTTTTTGGTTTCATGTCATATATCGACTTGGTCAAAAGAATGGTAAGGCAGATGCCTTGTCACGCCTTTTTACAACTGAGCGGTCTTTGAAGGAAACCCAACATACCATTCTACAGGAGAAGCATTTCATACTAGCTACATGTTCATCACTAATGACTAGTATTAAGGATCATACTCCTGCCTCTTGTCCAGGGATCTCGTCAGATGGTCTACTTTGGCAACAGGGAAAAATCTATGAACCCAAGAAAGCCCGCTGTGAAGTGCTCGCAATGTGTCATGATTCCAGGATGGCCGGTCACGGAGGAATAAAACGAACTCTTACGTTGACATCTCAGTATTTTACATGGCCTTCAATGAGAAAAGACATCAATCACTATGTGAGAGCCTGCCCTATTTGTTGTGCTTCCAAGATCTCTACTCAGAAAGCTGCCGGGTTACTTCAGCCACTTCCAATACCAGAACAGCCATGGTCTCATGTGTCGGTGGACTTTATGGTTGATCTTCCTCCATCTAATCATCATACCGCTATTATGGTGGTGGTAGACCGTTTCACCAAAATGGCGCATTTTTTACCACTACGTAAAGTACCCACAGCAAAAGAAACTGCGAATCTGTTTTATAAGGAAATTTTTCCTTTACATGGAATACCATCTTCTATAGTATCTGATAGAGGTACGCAGTTTACATCTAGGTTCTGGACTGCTTTTTTTCGCACACTCCATATCACTCCTAAATTGTCTTCTGCATACCATCCACAGTCTAACGGACAAACGGAGCGTGTAAATCAAACCCTAGCACAGTACTTGAGATGTTTCACTTGCTATCTTCAAGACGATTGGGTACACTATTACCCACTGCATAATTTGCTTATAACTCAGCGTATCACTCTACACTTCATCACACTCAGTTTCTTGTTTCCTATGGATACCATCCTTCCCTTCTCCCTAAACTTCCTCAGACAAGTACAGTTCCTGATGTTGACGCTCATATCCGTAATTTACAACTATGTTTTCGTCATATTCGAGAATTATTAGTAAAGGCTCAGGACGATCAGAAACGATTTGCAGATGCCAAACGTCGTCCCTCGCATGTATACCAAGTGGGACAGAAGGTTTGGTTACCAACAAAAAATATACGTCTGTTGTGACCAACCAAGAAATTGGGGCCCAAGTATATCGGTCCCTATGTTGTGAAAGAGGTGATTTCGCCAGCTGCTGTACGTCTCAGATTGCCGGTGTCTACTCGTCTCCATCCTGTTTTTCATGTATCATTAGTTAAACCATGGACAGCTCCTATACATCGGGTGTTGAATCCTATACCTCCTCCACCGATCGACGTTGATGGTGATTTAGAGTATGAAGTAGAACGTATCCTTGATTCTCGTTATCGTGGTAGGAGACTGGAATACCGTATTCATTGTAAAGACTATGGCCCCGAGGAGAGGTCCTGGGAACCAGCTTCCAATGTGCATGCTCCACGTGTGGTTCGTTCTTTTCATGCTGCTCATCAGTTGAAGCCGGGTCCCGGGCTCTCCCGGAGGTTTCGCCTTGGGAGGGGGGTTCTGTCAGGCCTTACCCTTCAGGCTGGGGGTCTCTGGTGCGCAGGGTTTCGTGGCGGCGGGCCGGCGGGGTGGGGGCCTCGGCCGGCGGTGCCAGGTGGTCCGCCGCGCAGTGCTCATGGCGCTCCGGCGTTGGTGGGGGGCCTGGTCTGGGCTCTTTCCCTGGCTGGCTCTGGTGGGTGGAAGCGGTGCCTGGTGGAGATGCCGAAAATGGCCACCACCATGTGTTCCCGGCGTGGGGGCGTGGCCTCCCGCAGGAGCCTGGCGGTTGCTAGGGGAAGGCGTTGAATCCCCAGGGGGCGTTTCCCCTACTGGGGTTGGCGGGGGAGGGCTAAGGTATCCAGGCTATCCCTTGATCCAGGAGGAGGCATGGCTAGAGGCTGGAGACCTCCCTGCAGGAGGTGTGTGCTGGCCAGGGGTTCCTATTTAAACCCACAAGTCCAAGGGAAAGACATCTGATTGTCTTCTCCTGGTTTCCAGTTTCCTCCTGGTATTGCATGCTGTATTCCAATGTGGTATCCAGAATTTGCTGCTTTATCCATCTTTGTGTATCTGACGGTCTGCACAGTAAAAGGCTATCAAGCATTTTGGTCTCCTCATTCGTTACATAGTAGTTACATAGTTACATAGTTATATAGGCTGAAAAAAGACATGCGTCCATCGGGTTCAGCCTCTCCCACATAACCTACTGCTGTTGATCCAAAAGAAGGCAAAAAACCCAGTCTGAATGCTTGCCAATATGCAACATACTGGGAAAAAATTCCTTCTTGACCCCAGAATGGCAGTCAGATTTCTCCTTGGATCAAGAAGCTTTTACCCACATATTAAATATTATAACCCTTAATATTCTGTGTCTGCAGGAAGTCATCCAGTCGTTTTTTAAAAGTCTGTACAGACTCTGACCCAACCACCTCAACAGGCAGAGAATTCCACAGCTTTATTGTTCTCACCGTAAAATAACCCTTCCTATGCTTTAAGCTAAATTTTCTTTCTTCCAGTCTAAATGGATGACCCCTTGTCCTATGTATAGTCCTGTTAATGAATAGGTTATCAGACAATGGTTGATAATGGCCCCGTATATATTTATATAAGGTTATCAGATCCCCTCTAAGGCGCCTTTTCTCTAAACTAAAACAGGTTTAAGCTTGTTAGTCTTTCCTCATAACTTAACCCTTCCATCCCCCTTATTAATTTAGTTGCCCGTCTCTGCACTTTTTCTAACGATATAATATCTTTTTTAAGACAGGTGCCCAAAATTGCACGGCATATTCAAGGTGCGGCCTGACCATTGATTTATACAGAGGCAAAATTATGTTTTCATCCCGTGAGTGAACTCCCCTTTTAATGCATGCCAGTACTTTGCTGGCCTTGGCGGCTGCTGTTTGACATTGCACATTGTTACTTAGTTTGAAGTCTATGATTATTCCCAAATCCTTCTCCTGCTTGGATTTCCCTAACTCCGTACCATTTAGGGTATAAATTGCTTGTGTGTTCTTCACTCCAAAGTGCATAACTTTACATTTATCTAGATTAAATCTCATCTGCCATTTAAGTGCCCAGTCCCCCAATCTATCTAAATCCCTCTGCAGCGAAGTAACATCCTGCTCACATTGTATTCTTTTCCTAGCTTTGTGTCATCTGCAAACACTGATACATGACTTTCAATGCCTATCTCAAGGTCATTTATAAATAAATTGAATAGTATTGGTCCTATAACAGACCCCTGAGGGACACCACTTACCACTGGTGTCCATCTTGAAAATGTACCATTTATGACCACTCTCTGTACCCTATCTTTTAGCCAGTTTTCTATCCAAGAACAAGTATTTTCATCTAGACCATTTTTTCTTAATTTAAGTAGTAACCTTTTGTGTGGAACTGTGTCGAAAGCTTTGGCAAAATCTAAGTAAATCACATCCACTGCGACCCCCTGATCTATACTTCTACTTGCTTCCTCATAGAACGTAATTAGGTTAGTCTGACATGATCTGTGTTTCATGAAACCATGCTGATTTTTGCCAATTACATTATACCTCCCATAAATTCCTGAATATTATCCCTTAGTAACCCCTCAAATACTTTCCCAGCCACAGATGTTAAGCTCACAGGTCTATAATTCCCAGGCACAAGTTTTAAACCTTTCTTAAATATAGGGATCACGTCAATTTTCTCCAATCCTCTGGTACTATTCCTGAAAGAAAAGAATCTTGAAAGATTAAGAACAGAGGTTTACATATTTCAACACATAGCTCTCTAGTACTCGCGGGTGAATTCCATCTGGCCCTGGGGCTTTATTAACATTCACATTGTTTAATTTGTGTAAAACCTTGTCCTGAGTCAACCAGTCACTTTG
Organism: Leptobrachium leishanense; assembly: GCA_009667805.1. Taxonomy (NCBI): domain Eukaryota; kingdom Metazoa; phylum Chordata; class Amphibia; order Anura; family Megophryidae; genus Leptobrachium; species Leptobrachium leishanense. The sequence goes on from CM019070.1 coordinate 45,537,896, forward strand.
TATTAGTAAGTTTTTATTAATGAATTTCATGTCTCCTGTTATAGGTTTCTCTTTGATAAATACTGAAGAAAAATAATCATTTAAAATTTCTGCTTTATCCTGATCTTCAGTTAACAATAACCCTGACTCAGATTTTAGTGAACCTACATTTTCACTCTTGGTTTTTTAGAATTTATGTACCTAAAGAATCTTTTAAGGTTGGTCTTGCTCTCTTTGGCTATTTCTTTTTCATTTTCTAGTTTAGCCCATCTAATCGCATTTTTACATGCTTTATTGGCTGCCCTATATGCTTTATAGGATGCCTCAGATTTATCAAATTTAAAAGCTTTAAATGCCTTCTTTTTATTTTTCATTTCCTTAGTTACCTTCCTACTAAGCCACATTGGTTTCAGTCTGTTTCTTTTATATTTATTAACCAGTGGAATATATTGTGACGTGTACTTTTCTAGTGTTAGTTTAAAGATATCCACTTATCCTCAGTGTTTTTCCCGTGAAAGAGTTTCTGCCAGTCAATGACATTGAGAGCTTCCTTTATTTTAATAAAGTTGGCCTTTTTAAAATTATATATTTTAGCATGCCCCTTATGAATGTGTTTTTTTTGAGTTTATTTCAAAAGTCACCATGTTATGGTCGCTATTTCCCAACTGTTCTTTTACATTAATATCATGATATCATGATATCCAGCCTCTCGCCCCCCAAGTCTCAAGCCGTGCTCCAGAGTCTCCTGATGTGTCCCCTAAGTCTTCAGAGCCTCCTGCTGTATTTCCTCCATCTCAATCCTCCAGCTGTGTTCCCTTAAAGCCTCCAGCCGAGCCCTCTGCTCTCCCTGTCCTTGCCTATAACCAACCCTTTTCCTGCCTGTCTGCAATCTCATGCCTCCTGTGAGTCTCCTGATGTGTTGTCCTCTGTGTCTCTGTCTTGTTACCCTGCCCTGTTTCTAGTTTACGTTACCTCTGTCTCTCCTCCTTACCCTAACCAGCTCAGCTCAAATCTATGATGCGTACTGCGTCAAACTGAAAAGCGGTGAATAGACCCTTAAGTGTTAGGAAATGCTGAAGCAATGCCCTCTGGGAACTCCACTCTTTTGTAGAGATTCACAGTGCACGTTGATATTTCAACATTGTTCTATGTGTGTCAAAATTTCACATAGTTACTATATTTGTAGTATATGCTTCAACCCTCTGAAGCTCACATCACTTTTTTTGACATTTTTTCTATAAGCAGGACTGGCTATGTGTCTTTTTTTGACATGCTACATTTTTGTAATAGGTATTTTGACGTGAGATAAAAAGCAGGCATCATTCCGGGGGCAATCAGCAGTCTAGGACCACCAAAGGTGCAGAATACCTCTGACCCATCTGGAGCTTTTGGACCTTGGGACCTTTGCATTTCAAGGTCTTAATACTTTTTGTGGGTTTACGGTCATTTATATTTAATAATAGTTGTATGGGATGTTGCACAGTCTTGAGTTTGAAACAAGGTCACCATACTAAGGCCAGACTCCTTGGGAAACGATATCCTCCCATACTACAAGCGCGCTATTGATTCCTATTCTTTTTTTGCTTTTTGCATGTGGCGTCAGCAAAGCAACTATGAGCATTTTCTTAAATAATGAATTCAGTTTAAACCTTGCATTCTATTAAATATTATTTTCTTGATGCTGTTACATGTTTGTCAGATGGTAACATTTCTTATTTTGAATATGCGCCAAAAAAGCTGCAGGTTAAAACACTAAGCCCTCATGCATTAGAAATTGATGTTTCACGGCAATTTATGGATATGCTGTAACCTCAAAAGCCTTGATTATGACTTTCTGTTTGTAACAAATCACCAAGTCAAAGCCAGTGCATTTACTCTAGAATTTAAAGTTGCAAAGTAATGAAATAGACTATTCTTTATACCATGCTTTTTATGTGCATCTTTTATTCTGTTTAAGGAAACAGCTGTTCCATGGTTTATCGGGCTGCATACAAATGCAACGCAGTAAGTGCTTGCTTGGCAAATCATACTTTGTTTCCATAACACGGCATTCAAAAGAGTCTTATTTTCCCCAAATCAATACAAACCCTTTCAATACTTACGGTTTAAAAATGTGTAAATTCTGCTGTTATTCAGTATAGATATGACAAATGATTCTCTCTTCACCGCATTGATTTTGATCAGTGCACAGATACATAAAGGCAGAAATTGAAAGCAGAAGAGTTTCTGTAATGTCAGGCACAATTACCAGTGAGTTCCTATACGTGAAACAGTCTGATTGTTTAAAAAAAAAAAAGAAAATGCACTCAAGTAAAGTTACAAGCCAGTGATGAGCAAGACAATTTCATTGCAATTGTAATCTTCTATAAGACAAGAAAGAAACCAGACTTATGACAAGAGAGCAAGAGAGAGAAACATTATTATAAAGTTCCAGGAAGCAGATCTGTACAGCGTAATACCTCCTCCTCCTCCTCTCTAAGTCTGGCTTTGGATAATTTAAGTAATATTCTGAGAAAACACAGATGCTAAAAGACATCTTTATAACATTTACTACATCCAAGCTAAATAAACAATTTATATTTTAAACCGAGTGCTCCGTGTATATGTTTCTTATACACTTTATTATTAAAATTTTGTTTTTGTTAATATTTATTATTAATATTTTCGTTACTATTTAGATATTTTGTTTATCATTTAGAATTCTTAATTTACTAAGGCGGTGTTTGTGCATGGGCTCCATGTGGTGGTCGGAGACTGGAGTCTGCTGGGTCACAGTGGCAACTACTGGTGTGAAAACGGCCGTGGGAGCTTTACCTCACCCGACTCTTATTTGTCTGGAATTGGAATGAGGCTTAATATGTGCCCTTAAATGCTGTTATTTTGGGCACGCTTTTGTCAGGTTTATCTAACATATCACACACAACCCTCAATCCTGTATTACAACAAATGGGTTAGGCTCTTTATCCAACTCTTTAGGTAAGGGGTCCACCAGGGATGCCCCCTTTCTCCCTTATTGTTTAATATAGCTATAGATACTTTGTTGCAGGTTCTCTAGATGCTTTTAATACTTTCCAGGGCATAGCCATGGCCAAACGGGAATTGATAGTGTTGACATCTGCAGTTGACCTGTTATTCTTCGCCTAAAAAGAGGTTGCATTGTTTATCGTACCCTGTTAACAAGCAGTCTTAAATTTTCTTTCCACAAATACACATTTTCTTTAGAACAAAAACAAAACAATATTAAAAAAAACCACCTATAATAAGCTTAGCAGTAACAATTCCTTGTGTTTCAGGAAGGAGATGGTCATCTACTCATTGCATCCTACGTTTCTAACTGATGTGCTCTGGCCATGATTCAAACCTGTGTCTCCACGGTTATAGAGCAGTGATGCTACCTCTACTCCACCCAGCCGGTATTGTATTGTAAAGGAAAAAAATGGTACTGCACATTGTCTGATGATACACTACATGCTTGTAACCTATAGCTAGCATTATATTTCTTATTTGTATGTTTATATAAATTGACATATCATAATTCTAGGAGTAATTGCAAACACCAAGTGGATATATTTAAAATCTAAATTACATATTAAGCAGCAAATTTGAGAGTTTGATAAGAAGTACACGTGGAATACCTTTACATGATTTCCCCCCTGTATTTTATGTCAAGTGATAGAACTTTGCAAATGTTTAATTACTTAAAGATTTGAAATCACTGGATATTCAAGGCATTATGTACAGCTTTGTGCATCTAATACAAAGTATACATTTGAAAATAAGGCTGTAACCTCTTGGAAAGGAGTTTGTGTTGTGATAACTCGGTTACTGTTCAACCTGGATATAAAAGGATAGTAACGATTCTGCGTGGAGTGTGGTGGTTCATGCAACTACTGCAGCTGGACTGATAACTCCTGATTGGGGCATTGAGACCAAAACTTTGAGTCAATAGACACAGGTAACAAAATAGATAGTAAAACGTTTGTGCAGTTACAAAAAATATCTTGAATTGCTTGTGTATTGCAAGTACAACTGTGTGTAGCCAAACAAATAATCACCTCTGGAACTAACACACGAGGAAGATAGAAAGGATCACAGTAGAAAGCAATGAAACATCTGCGTCCTTTCCCACAGTATGGGACCGATAGGTTTCTCCTAGACTGGACCCGTGAGCATCCTTTAGGACCCCATAACATGTTTTGGCCTTTTTTCCAATGTAACCGAGATGGTCACCTTCCCATTTCCTCCACCACTTTATATATATATATATATATATATATATATATATATTTTTACCTTGGATTTATACTTTCTTCTTTCAGTAAACGTAATAACACATTTCCCATGGCATTCCTTACACAAAACATTGTTTATTAATTTTAAAACACTGGTCATTTGAAAAGCAGTCTTTATTGTGAGTGGGTTTATTGTGTGTCTTCAGCTTAAAGACATTTTTAATTTATGTGACATAATATTACTGATCAAACATTAAGAAATGAGGGAGCAGACAATCAATGCCAGATTAACCACTAGGAGTTCTGTATTAAGGGAGACATTAGATTATCCATTAACAAATTGCTGAGTAACCTCTGGGTCAGCGTATCGAGTTTTTAACATGAACCCTTCACCTAGAAATAAATATTTATACTTAGGTGGAGGGAAAGTCATTTTATTGTATACATCAAACAATGTAATTTAATCTGCAACCCCCTCACACACATACACATCTCACATCAATAAAACATATTTGTAGTAAGCTGATGTGAGCAAGGACTTCTGCAAATCTTGTTTTGGACCTCTGGTATTTGGCTTAACATTTTTGTAGAATTACATTTATTACTTTATGTTATATTGCACAGCCTTGTAAAAAAATGTTGGCACTTAATAAATTATGAAAGTGTAATGATAGGCCCCCTATAGTGTGATGGAGAGCCTTTAGGCTGTGTAGTTTGAAGCCTTTAGGACAGGTATATGGTTAGCAGAATCCAGCACACACTTGCAGAACTCGAAAACAAGACTAGACTGTATTCAGCAGCCTGCAGGGCAGAACTCGGTACTTGAAAAACACAACAATAAAGACTGCAGATCCTAGCACTCCCAGCCAGGGACATCAGACAAAGCCCTGAGTACCACTCAACACCAAAAGGCTTCGTGGCCAAATGCCTGCTGAGAGACAAACTTAACTATAAACAGACAGAGAAATCCTTAAACAGACAAGGTACATACAGAAGGGAGGTCCAAGAAGCCAAGCCAGGTCATACACGAGATATCAGAATGCAGAAATATAACTTTAGGGAACAGACTAGAGCAAAAACCAGAAATCAACGCCAAGGAGTCATACACAGAAACATCGAACAGAATCCTCAACAGAGCAGGTTCTCAATAGATAGGTCTATCCTGATCCAAGGATCAAGTGTACTGTAGGCCCTATATATAGGGCTTAACAGGTCATGTGACCACAGACCATCAGCCCAATAGGAATGGTCTGCAGAGCCTGAGCATGAAAACCAGAAAACAGGGGAATCCCTGCATCTACCACCAGGGGGCAGGGCTGAAATGTGACAGAAAGTTAGAGCAATAAAAGTAATGTATGTTACTGTGCCTAACTCTAACCCTAACCCTGACTTAATTTGCACTTCTTTGCTAAACTACGATGATACCATTGATAACTGTAGTTTTACTATATTGAACCTATGCTGGTGATTTCACTTCAAACAATGGTAATGCTGGTGTTTGAAGATATTCTTGATTATTTTGAGCACTCAATGTCAAACGGTCTACATTTTCATTGTAAAAGGCGTCTGGCAGTTTTTCCACATGGGAGGAGGATCCCCGCCCCCAATGAGGGATCTTTCTTTGAAAGTAGCAGCGAGGAATGTATGGTAAAAATTAAATTTATTTATTACTACTCAATAAAATATGTATGGCTATTCAATACATAAAGGATAAAAAAGGGTATTTTGAGCAGGAGTAGATTGAGGGATCACTAAAACGCGTTTCACCTTGGGCTTCCTCAGTTAGTGCCCCCTTCTCAAATTTGTCCTCTTCTAATGCATAAAAACAGTCTGTATAAAAACGGCTGTGATCGGAGCTTACAATTAACGTTGTACTTGTTAATTGTAAGAGATATTATTGTACATTAACCTTGTGGAGGAAAATGGCTACATCTGAGCTGCAAGTTCAGCGTTTCCGTTTGACAAACTAACTACAGAAGAGATCATGTGTAATATTTCTTACAGTTAGCTTATCGGCAACTAGGGAATATAGGCCTTCAAGTCTTATACTATGAAATGAATATAATCGGATATATTTGGATTAATTCAGAATGCTCCACAATGTTTTGATCCCTATGTAAAAGATCTCAGGACACCCTAACTGGATGACTTCTGCTAAGGCCACTCCCTTGCAGGACAGCCGTTCTCCCAGAGATCCTTTATGCCTTCACCAACCATTAGCTGAAGCGTAAGGATTTGTACGTTGAAAGAGTGGGCATAGCATTCCCAAGAAATTACTCAGGACTCAGAACTTGGAGTAAAACAGACAGATCGCCTGTAATGAAGCACATCAGCCAAATATATACAGTGCCAGGAGGGACCTGAAGACCAATGGAAAATGACACATTGACACTGCCCCTCCTCCTCCTCAAGTGAGCCAGTCCCTAGTCTTTCCCCATTTTAATCTCCAGGCATGAAATAATAAGGCAGAATCACAAGATGTACATGCGTAAAATGGATAACAGCACAGACACACACAATGGTTTGATAAAGTGTCAATGTTTGGCAAACAGAGAACACTCAAAACTTTCTCAGCTATAAAATAAATTCTATACGGGAGAGGTTGTTGGAAAGGACTTCAGTGGCACACACACAGACAGTACCAGCTGATGAAGCTTCTTTCTATGCGGCGGAACGCGTTCTGGAGCAGATTTTAATTGTTTTCATAAACCTTGTTTTTTTTTTACTTATCCTGCCCATTACGGCTGAATCCTTTGGATCCTTGGTGGTTTTTTTTTGTTTTCCAATAATATAAAAACCCATAGATGTGCATTTTAGCACTATGGGAGCTCCTCCAACTGTAAGTAGTTAATCGGCAGAATAGTGAATTTTTGAATTGCCAGATCTGCGCAAGGAGAGTTCTCTTTGTTTTTCTATATCCATATTATACCTGTGGATGAGAGATTTCCTGTAAGCTGGGGGTCACCTGAGAAATAAGAAGGCAAGAAACCCACAGGTGAAGACCCACTCAGAGCCAGTGCAGGGGCTCTATATTTGTGAGTGGACAATTACCAACACCCATCAGTATAGATTCTTTGTGATAATATAATACACCATAATTATGTTGTTTTATGTTTTCTATGTTCATTGGAGCATAGTTTGAAAGTACATGAATATATTGGGAGACGCAAGGAACCTCAAAGAGCATTGTTTGCGCCGTATCAGGTCATAGGTATATATTTTATGTGATACTGGTTTAGGGGAAACCAATGATTTCTGGTACAGGCTGTTTGAGGTTCTTTGGTGGTGGATACATGTTATCTGGCGCTACATCATCATTTTTTTGCATAACAAATTCTAGGTACAGACAAGCAGGATGCCTGTTAGTCACAGAGATGATCTAGACTATATACGGATGCTGGGATATGTAGTACACGGTGCAAACCTGTGCATCAGGTTTGTAGAATATGCGTCATTCTGTGCATTATGTTTGTAGAATATGCGTCATTCTGTGCATCAGGTTTGTAGAATATGCGTCATTCTGTGCATCAGGTTTGTAGAATATGCGTCATTCTGTGCATCATGTTTGGAGAATATGCGTCATTCTGTGCATCAGATTTGTAGAATATGCGTCATTCTGTGCATCAGGTTTTTAGAATATGCGTCATTCTGTGCATTATGTTTGTAGAATATGCGTCATTCTGTGCATCAGGTTTGTAGAATATGCGTCATTCTGTGCATCAGGTTTGTAGAATATGCGTCATTCTGTGCATTATGTTTGGAGAATATGCGTCATTCTGTGCATCAGATTTGTAGAATATGCGTCATTCTGTGCATTATGTTTGGAGAATATGCGTCATTCTGTGCATCAGGTTTGTAGAATATGCGTCATTCTGTGCATCAGGTTTGTAGAATATGCGTCATTCTGTGCATCAGGTTTGTAGAATATGCGTCATTCTCTGCATTATGTTTGTAGAATATGCGTCATTCTGTGCATCAGGTTTGTAGAATATGCGTCATTCTGTGCATCAGGTTTGTAGAATATGCGTCATTCTCTGCATTATGTTTGGAGAATATGCGTCATTCTGTGCATCAGGTCTGTAGAATATGCGTCATTCTGTGCATCAGGTTTGTAGAATATGGGTCATTCTGTGCAGCATGTTTGGAGAATATGCGTTATTCTGTGTATTATGTTCGGAGAATATGTGTCATTCTGTGCATCATTCTTGAAGCATAACAAATTCTATATGGGAGAGGTTGTTGGAAAAGGCTTCAGTGGCACACACACACACACACACAGTAATAATATTAGAAATCATAACAGTAACATATACACATTGACAATATCATAACAAAGACACCCTGTACCCTTATAGGCTTAGGGTGGCTTGGACATAGGTGGATAGGTGGGTTACAATATGATGAGTGAATACCACATCTCCCAAAAGCAATCTTGGGTCCAGTGTCCATGACACCCTATGTGTGTCATTTTTGGAGCATATGCCCCATTCTGAGCATCATTTTTGGAGCATATGCCGATTCTGAGACTAAATTTTGAGCATATGTCCTGTTCTGTGCATCAGGTTTGTAGAATATGCGTCATTCTGTGCATTATGTTTGGAGAATATGCGTCATTCTGTGCATTATGTTTGGAGAATATGCGTCATTCTGTGCATTATGTTTGGAGTATATGCGTCATTCTGTGCATCATTCTTGAAGCATATGTTTCATTCTGTTTGTCATTTCAGTGCATGTGTGTCATTCTGTGTGTCATTTCAGAGCCATTCATGCATCATTAAGTAGGTTTTTAGATTTTAAAACAACGAGGTTCCAAATATCAGAAATGGCCAAATATGTTTTGGTGCCTTCCAATACTCTGAAATGGCCCAATCTAGAATATCGGAATCTTCCGATGTTCCAAATATTTAGGAATATTTAGAAATATTTAGATTCAGAAATTGTCAGGGTGGCATTCGGCAAGTGCCATGGCGGGACACAAAAGTTATTTATTTTATTTTATCCCAAGTGCTGGGGGTGAACAGACGAGACGGTGACAAAAGGACACTGGATGAAATTATCACAGGCAAGGTTGTATTGTGTTTAAAACAAATTCTAGGTACAGACAAGCAGGATGCCTGTTAGTCACAAAGATGATCTAGACTATATACGGATGCTGGGATATGTAGTACACGGCTGTAGACATAAAAGAAAGGACAGGTACAGCACTAACCAGTCTAACACAGTCTCTTGGATATAAGCAGGCAGGATACATGCAGCCTCAGCGTGGATCTTGGATTCTGTCCCCGGATGTTGGTTTATGCAGTGCACGGTTGCAAACAAGATGTTAAATCACAGGCACGGCTGTAGCTGGGGAATTACACAGTCTCTAGGATATAAGCAGGCTGAACACCTTTAGCCACAGTGAGTATCTTGAATGCTGGATCCGGATGCTGGGAAATGCAATGCACGGCTGCAGGCAGAACCCAGGAACAACAGGAAAACAGGGGAGAGGGCACACGAACAGGGGTGGCAATAACTAAATGGTAATATGGACAGGAATAGACTAGACAGAAATAAATAAAATTCAAGATAGGATTAAATAAGGGAAAAATGAACAAAGATGGATCAGACTGATCACAGGAGCTCTGGGGGAAACCCTCTCACTTGTAGGAACTAGCTAAGACTAACGTCAGAGTAAGAAGGAAAGGGTGTGACCAGGTTAAATAGCTGGCTGCAAAGGTGGACTGGGGAATGCAGCCAGCCTAAACCCCAGAGTGGAAACAGACAGGGAGTAGCATGAGGGAAGCAGAGGCCAGAACTGGTCCTCCAGCAGGCACCATGACTAGCAGCATGACAGAAATATTCTGGCCATTCGGCTGTTCAAGAAGCAGGCAGTTCGCCAAATTTTGGTGAACCGCCTGAAAGTACAGTGCCTGTTCGACAGCAGTGAAAGTCCCCATAGAGAAGCAATGGTTAATCTATTCAGAGACACGGAACAGCAGTGAAAAGTTGTCGAAGTTCCCTACTGTTCGGTGTTTTCATTCGGCAGGTAGAATCCCATAGACTTCAATGTTAAAAATATTCCTGTTTTAAATCAATATCTAATAAACCGTTTATTATTTTAATATGCATTAAAAAGTCTATTTATTGATTATTTTGTATTTTATTTTGTATTTTTTTTTAGGATCTTTTAGGCATTTCCGGCAAAATTTCTTTCCATTTTTGTTTTTAAATCTTTCTTTTTTTTTTCATTTTTCCTTAACATGCCTTTTTATTATCATTTACAGGACCTTTATGTAAATTTCAGGCATTTTCGTTCAGTAGTTTTTTTGCAGAGTTTCAAATTTTTGTTTTGTTTTGTTTTTTACCCCGTTTGTCTGCTTGTCGGCTTTTTCCGGCAGCTGCTCCGCGACTTTTTCCGACGTGTTCAGCGTGATATTCCTGGTGGTTCTGGTGGGTTTTCCCTGCACTCGGGGACCCTGTGGTGAATGCTGAATTCACCGCCGCGTGGGGAACTTAGATTCCCCGAAGTGCAGGGAATTTCAGGGAACGAGAGAGCACCGAAATGTCCGCAACATTTCGGTGCTCTCTGAACAACCCCTCAAATTTATTACCTATGCACATGTCTACGAGAGCCATTTCTTGTAAATTATCAGTCAACTCACTATGTAGTAACTAGACCAGGGGTCAGCAACCTTGGCTCCCTGATGTTTTGGGAACTACATTTCCCTTGTGGCTCAGTCAGCCTAATAGATGACTGAGCATCATGGGAGATGTAGTTCCCAAAACATCAGGGAGCAAAGGTTGCTGACCCCTGAACTAGACCATCAACATACACAACCTACTATAGAGCTCACGATTCAAATAGTAACTATAATGGGTGCTAGAAAATGCTCTGAAAGTGACAAAAGAAATTGATCAAGTCCACTAAATGCAAAACATTCCCTCATCTCTGTGGGTCTACGTTAAGAATAATGTGACTGACTGTAAAGAGATATTCCTTTTCATTTAAAAATGAAAATATAAAGAAGCTCATATGAATCTCATTGTGAAAAAAAATGGATCTCAATATTGTGACAATGAAAGACTATGGCAAGTATCATAAAAGTATAATACTAATCTTCATGTTTAGAGTTATTTTTATTGGGGCAGTTTTCATATGTTTTAATATTGTATCTATTTCTTTTCCATAAAAGTCTTCATATAAATGTATCCATTAGACTAATATCTCTTGTCTTTCCAGGGCAGATATGAATAGGTTTAAATAAAGCTGAAAGGATAGAAAAGGCTGCAGAAAAGTGATTTCTGAAGACTAAGAATTTCATAGCTTGCCAAACAATGGAAATTGCTTTCTTCTTTGATATAATTACAGATATTGGCGCCCTGGAGAGAGTATCCTACTTTGCATTTTATGACAAAATTTAGAAACTATTCATCGAAAATTAGGTTACGAGATTTTATGCTGAATAATAATTCCTGCATATTCTTATAACATTGTAAGTCTCCAAATGCATTGTTATATTTAACACAATATATTATAGTAATTTCATTTTATGATTAAATGTTACACGCAGAGTTCTATAGATCCTTATGTCTTTCTTTTTCTATGAATGTCATTTAATATTTTGCTACGGAGAAAAGGTGAAAGGGGAATTTTAAGATAGTTCTTCCTCCTGTAATATTCTTATATTGCATACTATATATATGAGCAGAAAATTGAGAGAATTCTTCTAAAAAGTTTGTGTAAAATTGTGGATTATTCCAGCCTTGGTGTTAGAATAATCTTAATTTTAATAAAGACAGGAGGCGAATATTTTGCAATCTTTTCTCTTTACTAAATCACAGCAGCAAAGAGAGTTTTACATAGCAACAGTAAAAACCAATAAACAAATAGCATTCCCACAAGAGGCAGTAAGTCCCTCCCACAGCCTCTTTTCTTGCGTGCGGGACGAGCAGGAATGTCCATGAAACAAAGTCCGGAACAACTGAAGATGAAGAAACCTAAGTGAACTTGACGTCAACTGGCCGAACAGGAGGAACCGGAGTTCAACAGGCGAGTCGCAGAACTGCAGACCAGCGGAGCAACGGAGTCCAATCAGGCTAAGGAGAAAACAGAGGATATGTGAAAGTACCATGTGATGGAAACGTGTCAATCAGCAGGTAACTAACTCACTAGCGAAGAGCTATCAAGAACACTATGAACAAGGTCGAGAAGACTAGCCCTAGACTAGACTAACTAGACATGCAAACATCGAATCCTACTAATGGAGGGAAAAACAATTAGATAAATGATGGACACAGAGTCGTTGAAGTCGTGTTTTTTTTTTTTTTTTTATTTTTTTATTCAGTAGAAAATGCGGTAAATGTAAACAACCAGAGCATGGGCGGGAGGGAAAAATATTCGCCTCCTGTCTTTATTAAAATTAAGATTATTCTAACACCAAGGCTGGAATAATCCACAATTTTATATCAAGTCAGGAGGCTTCATATTTTGCCGTTTTAAAGCTGCACTAGAGCCCCAGATGCATGGGAATGAGGGCGAAAATAGAAGGTATGGAACGTAACCGCCCTGGACCAATCAGCAGCCACCAGTATATCGGACAGAGAACCCCCGGCGTCCGCAACAGAGGAAGCCGCAGCGCCCCGCACGGATTGTGCGCCAAAGTGAGGAGCAACGCCCGCAAGGGAGAGTAGCCAGCGAACCCATTTTAGAGAGGGTAGGTGAAGAGACAGGTTTGTAAGGGGTGACATAGGAGACCAAAAGTTGGCCAGTAGGAGAGGAGCGCAAGGGACGCAAACGAGAGAGGTAAGTGGAAACACAACGAGCAACACACAATAGGGGATCGGAAGGAAAGTAAGGATAGGAAACCTCCGGAGAAAGTGTTTTAGTACGCCTGGTAAGTGTGAAAACTACGCCCTCAGGGGAGAAAGCCACAGCGTGCGCATCGAAGGCCCTAACATCTGAGACACGTCGAAAGGACACCAAACCTAAAAGGACTGTTAGTTTAGTCGAGAGCTGATGGAGGGACAGCGAATCATTATCTGGCCAGCTACGCAAGGGAGAGTAGCCAGCGAACCCATTTTAGAGAGGGTAGGTGAAGAGACAGGTTTGTAAGGGGTGACATAGGAGACCAAAAGTTGGCCAGTAGGAGAGGAGCGCAAGGGACGCAAACGAGAGAGGTAAGTGGAAACACAACGAGCAACACACAATAGGGGATCGGAAGGAAAGTAAGGATAGGAAACCTCCGGAGAAAGTGTTTTAGTACGCCTGGTAAGTGTGAAAACTACGCCCTCAGGGGAGAAAGCCACAGCGTGCGCATCGAAGGCCCTAACATCTGAGACACGTCGAAAGGACACCAAACCTAAAAGGACTGTTAGTTTAGTCGAGAGCTGATGGAGGGACAGCAAATCATTATCTGGCCAGCTACGCAGGAACTCGAGCATCAGCACAACATCCCAGAAATGAGCATACTTAGGGGCCGGCGGGCGAGCGAGCCGAATGCCTCGGAGGAGACGACACATGGAAGGGTCCCGACCCACAGGAACACCACCCAAGGGAGCGTGAGCTGCCGAAATGGCCGAGCGGGACAGATTAACCGTACAGTATGATTTTCTGGTCGTGGAAAGGTTTGCTAAAAAATTAAGTATTAGAGGTAGAGGGGCTGTAGCGGGATCAGCCTGTTGTTGCACACACCAACTACACCAAGTTCTCCAGGTGTAACGGTAGCTCTTTCTTGTGCCAGGAGCCCAGAATCCCCATAATAAGGAGCGAGCTGCATCTGATAGGCCTGGCAGCATGCAGGGTCCCTGGAAATCGTCCACGCCACCAGGGGAAGGTTGCCCTCCAAAACCAACGGGTGTGGCCTGCCTTGAGGGTCCAGCAGAATTGAGTGGAAGGACGGTAGCAGAAGCAGGTGGAGACAAGAAAGTTCCAACGTCAGAGGAAACCAGGGCTGAGCGTGCCACAGGGGTGTGATTAGGAGAATCTGAATCCTCCATCTGCGGACTGCGTGTGATCATCGGGAATGGTGGAAAAGCGTAAGCTCCCGACGGTGGCCATGGTTGGAGGAAAGCGTCCACTGATGTCGCCTGTGGGTCTGGAAGCCAGCTGAAATAGGCCTGCGTCTGATGGTTCAAGCGCGAAGCGAACAGATCGAGATGAAAAAGGCCCTCTCAGCATCGACAAGTGTTGGAACGTCGCATAGTTCAATTTCCAGTCGCTGGAGTCTCTCCAGTATCTTGAAACCCAATCCACCACATAGTTTGATGAACCGGGCAGATATTCCGCTGTGAGGGAGATGTTCCGTTTCAGGCAGTAGTTGAAAAGGGAGAGCGTAAGGTCCAACAGGAGCTTGGAACGGGAGCCCCCTAGCCGGTGGACATATTGGACCGTGGAGATGTTGTCCATTTGGAGGAGTAGAGAGCAGTCCCTGAGGTCTTGGGTAAAACTGCGGACAGCAAAGGAGCCGGCGATGAGCTCCAAGCAGTTGATGTGAAGGTGCTGTTCCTCTGGCGTCCATGCACCTCCTGTGGACACGGACCCGCAGGTCGCTCCCCAGCCCGATTGGCTGGCGTCCGATTCCAGTAGGAAGTACTCCCATTCCATGCTTCCATGTGTCGCAGCCACCATAGGAGCTCCACTCGAACCTCCGGGGTGATAGGGACCAACTGGTCGTAGGAGGGATTAAGGCAGAGGTATGTAGTCTTCAGACGTTGCATCTCCCGATAGTGCAATGGGTCCAGGAAAATGGCTTGGATGGAGGAAGAGAGTAGGCCTACAACTCTCGCCAGATCTCAGAGGCAGAGGGTGTCCGTCAGGACGCCCGTAGGGTCTTCTTGATGGTTTAAAGCTTTTGCGAAGGGAGACGTAGTTGGCAAGACGTGGAGTCTATTTAGAATCCCAGGAAGGTGACCTTTTGGGCTGGACGAAGTGCCGACTTGTCCACGTTGATGATGAACCCGAGGTCTTGCAGGAGTGTAACCACTAAGGCCGCATGATGGGAAGACTGGACGGGATCCTGAGCCAGTATTAGTATCTCGTCCAGATAGATGATGGTCCTGATGCCTTGAGCGCGTATGAAGGCCATAACCGGTTTGAGGAGCTTTGTGAAGCACCATGGCGCGGAGCTGAGGCAGAACGGTAGGCAGGTGAACTGCCAGAGGTCGTGGTGCCATTAAAATTGCAGGATTGACCGAGACCATAAAGGTACGTGTCTGTGAGGTCCAGTCTTGTGAACCAGTCGTCGTCTCAGAGGAGGTCCCTGAGCAGGTGTATTGCCTCCATCTTGAAGTAGCGATAGGACACAAAGGCATTGAGGGCTTTCAAATTTATGACCAGACGGAGATTCCCAGACTTTTTGTGTACTAGGAACACATGGCTTATGAAGCGTGGGTGGTCTAGTGCGGGGAGGATGGCCCCTTTTAACTGCAGGGAACGAAGCTCCCTGTCTATCAGTGACTCGGGCCGAGGTTTGTTGAAGCCGCGACCAGCGGGAACTCCCCGAGGATTGGGCTTGGTCTATATTGCATGTCCGTGCTCTGATTGGTGGTGAGGCGAGGTCTATAGGAGTTGTTGTATCGGCTGGCGACCCGACCTCTTTGTGCGCCAGCCCTGGAGGAAAAACGAGTCTGTGGGTGGAAGACTCTTTTCATATTATACTGGACCTTCTGCAGGTTCGTATAGACCTTATCCTTACAGTTAGCTCTTTTAAGAAGAGATCCCCAAACAGCAACCCCTTAGCTGCAGGACCCAACTCCTTGGTGCACATGCTGGTAAGTTTTGTATCAAAACGAAAAAACACTGCGTTGAGACGTTCGGAAGAGATGCCAACATTGGCGTTACCTAAAAGGCAGAGAGCACGCTGTGCCCATTCTCGGACCATCGCGGGGGTCTAGCGGAGTATTGTTAGTTAATGCTTTGACCGCCATGACGAAAATAACGGAATGGGGGCCAAAAACATCTATCAGTTTGTCCTGAGCGATGCAGAGGCCCTGTTCCAGACCACGACGAGGATCCCTGCCAGCCTTACCCATGAAGGTGACGAAATCCTCGAATTCCGGGGTAAGAGAGACCTTGTCTGGCAAGGTCGGGCGGGGGCATTTTTCACAAATGTGCCTGTCTGCTTTTTGTAAGGGACAGCGTAGCCAAAAGCACAGGAGCTCGGCTACGTGGTCAGGTGGGAGCTAGGCCGAAGACCTGGGGTGGGTAGTAGTGCGCGGGACGAAAAAGGGTACTCCTCGAGCGTCGAGGATCTACAATGGGGTATCCGAGGACACCAGGGAGCGTGGCAGTACTGGCGCGGCAGACAGAGGCACAATGGCCATGGCATCAGAACGGGGCTCACCCGTTGAGCTAGGAGTAGCCGGCGGGTCACCGGCGGTCTCTGCTCCTTCCTCCTCCGGGTAATCAGCCCGGTAATCCTCCAGGTCACAAATATCGTCCCCATCATGGTGGGCAGACATTCGAGAGGATTTTTTAGCGGGCCCTTGCCCTTGCCTGCGGAGTCAGACTGGCCCTTCCAGGGTCTTTTGCGTGACGGTGCGGCAGCTTCAGACTGATCGGACTGAGAGTCCACAGATTGAGCCGGGGACTGGGCCCAAGAAAGCACCGGAGGATCCGGCTGTGGAAGTGGAGGTAAAGCTGCTAGGGCTATGGGTAGGGTCTCGGAAATAGCAGTAAGGAGCCAGGCCTTAAGCTCCTCCTGATTGATGGGATTTAATTGTGGAGGGTCCATCAAAAAAATCGGGAGTTACGGGGCTCACCCGTTGCGGATCTTTAATATATATATATATCCACGAAAGTAGCGCAAAATATTGCTGTGTGATCGGGGCTCACCCGATGTGTTGCGGGCTGGTAATAACAAAATGCCGCTTGGTGTATACGAATATATCGGGGCTCAACCGAGTTCCTGCAGGGAAGCGGAGGCTGTTTATTTCTCAGGGCGTGAAGTGTGCTGCCGCCTGTCAGCGTTGTGAGCTCCGAATGGTGGCAAACGCATATGGGAAAACCCCCAAAATGGCCGCCAGGGTGTGCAAGCGCAGTAAAAACACCACACTCTGAGGAGAAAAGACCGCACGCTCGGTTAAAACTGGGAAAGCCGCACAACGGGTAATTAAGTGCAGAAAAATACACAAAAAACGTGGCAAAACATCGCCGATAGTCACCCGACGGTCAGAGGTGTAAAACGCTCGTCCCGTCAGGAGACCACAAGCAGATGGCAAAGCGCAACCTGCAGGCGGGAGAGTGCCCACACAGCAGGGACGAACCTATGGGGAAAAACAGATTAAATCCACAGTAATACGGTAGAAAAAGCATATAATAAAATTACAGAAAGATCAATCGAAAATACAGTAAAATACAATTAAACTAGGCCTGACAACCAGGAGCTGTTTCAAAAATTTCTCACCTGGTCGTCAGCAGCAAAGAGAAGAGGCTGTGGGAGGGATTTACTGCTCTCTTGTGGGAATGCTATTTGTTTATTGGTTTTTACTGTTGCTATGTAAAACTCTCTTTGCTGCTGTGATTTAGTAAAGAGAAGAGATTGCAAAATATGAAGCCTCCTGACTTGATATTAAATTGAAAGTCATACAGCATTACACATTAGGGATGTGCATGATTTTTTTTTCGTTTTGTTACGTTTGAGGTTTTTGTTGGGTCTTTTTTTTAGTTTCGGGTCATTCTTTTGTTTTGTTTCAGATCGATTCAGATCAACTCGGTGATTCGGATCAGTTAGTTTTCTGTTTTTTATGAGTTATTTTGTTTTTTATTGCTTATTTAAGAAAGGAAAGTAGAAGATTACTACCAATAGAATGAAAGTTTCTTTACTTATTTATTTTTTAAGGATTTTTTAGGCATTTTTTGGGTGAAATTTTAGGTTTCCTAACTTTTTTTTAAAGAAATAAGGCTTTTTAACCAGTAGGTTTCAATGCAGTATATGAATCCACACACTTCTGGGCAGCGCCTCTCTGTAGTATAATTAATGCAGCATCTGAATCCACGCATTGCTGGGAACTTCCCAGCAGTGTGTGGATTCATATTCTGCATTAATTATAACGCATAAGGAATAAAAAACTGATCCAAAAAATTAATCGATCCGAATCACTGAATCGATCTGCAGAGAGGTGCTGTCCCACAGTGTGCGGATTCATATGCTGTATTGAAAGCTATGGGTTAAAAAGCCTTGTTTCTCTAAAAAAGTTAGAAAACCTAAAATTTCACCCAAAAAATGCCTTAACTTATTTTTTTTTTAGGATTTTTTTAAGAAACTTTCATTCTATTGGTAGTAATCTACTTCCGATTCTTAAATAAGGAATAAAAACAAAATAACTCATAAAAAATGAAAAACTGATTGATCCGAATCAGCTGAATCGATCCGAACCACGCTGAAATTTTGGAGCGATCCGAAATTTTCGGATGGCCGATATTTTGTTTTCTGAAATGCTCCCGAAATACAAATATGGTGAATTTCGTCCGAATTCGTAACAAAACAAATTGCACATCTCTATTACACATCCTATTAACCTCCCTGGCGTTACGATTCTAACATCTTTTAGATGTCAGAATCGTTCCATTATTTTTTTTGCCCCCTAGTGGTATTCCTATGCTGCAAGCGGTAACCCCATGCATCACTTGGAATGCTGCTGGATACATCACCTGTCCCTGCGCTCCCTCACTGTCCCCCGCAGTCTCCTCCGGGGATCATGACCCTCATACTTCCTGGTTCCCTTCTCGCGAGAAGGGAATCAGGAAGTATGAGGTCGCGATCGCCGGAGGAGACTGAGGTGGTCAGAAAGGGAACGCAGGGACAGGTAATGTATGTGGCTCGGGGTTACCGCTTTCAGCACTGAAAGTTAACCCCGAGCCACACTCGGGAAAACCGTGAGGGGGGGTTAATCAATTCTTCCAATTTAATAGTGTAATACACTCCAAAAGTAATACTAGTAAACTGTATCTGAAAGCAGGGAAACAAAACCAAACTATATATATATATGGTGTGGATACCCCTGTGTTTCCATTCCAGGAGGATTAAAGCAAAGCAAATACAACAAAAAGAGATAAGAAACAAGAGACAGTAGAAGCAGAAGATAACTAGATTATCATCATTATTTTCATTAATATAATACTGATCTCTAGCCCTACAGGGGATGATACATTAGAACGCCACACATGGATGATACAGCATGATTCTGGGGGACCCTGTTCCTAAGGGATCTTATAATCAGTGAGTACATATAGCTAAATATAGAGAAAAGATAACTAGAATAAAACTCAATAGCAATTTAAGGGAACCAGTGAAGGGAGGCTGTTATACTGAAGTCAAAGTCATCAGTTACAGAACATTGTGAGGCTAGAAATGATCATTTCTAAGGGGATTGACTCTACGAGACCAAATGGACCGTTTTACCACAATAGAGAACTTTGCCCTCATTTTGCCTGTTTACAGAATACACAAACGCAGGTATCACTTAGGCTCAAACCCTACTTAGTAAAAAGAGAGAGATTTTTGGTCTACTTCATGGCCATTAGAGTATTAAGCCCATGGTCATATCAAGACAATCTTTTGTAGGGGGGTCCTAACCTTGGGAAACACTAAAAAACAAAGAACAATCAATGAAAAAACCCACAACATTACACAATAATATAAAGTGCCATTAAGGAGACGCAGCCACAGACCTGTAAGGCGTCCCTTAGAATGTGCAGTATTCTTTCTATTCTTTTTTCAATTTTTTTAAAAGTTGAATCCTCTAAATATGCCTGAGAGACAACTGTGCACCAATGGCCACAAAAACTGAAGCAGGACAGCGACTAATTCATATTTTGTGCTACATTAAAAAACATTCCTATCAAATGTGACAGTTTATCCTTACACATTTTTCTGCTTGAAATTCTTTCTGAATTGGAGATGATGGTTTTTGTCTTCTTCCCTTTCATTGACGTCGGTCTGCTCTAAACCGTATTCTCACTTCTTGTTTATGATATTTTACTGCCTGTCTTAATCTTTCCTTTGTCTTAATCATCTGTTTGCTACCTTTTAACTTGCATACAATTTACAGTTAAAAGTATTTATAAAGCGCCAACAGGTTCCGTAGCGCTGTATAATGGGAGAGACAGAATAACAAATATACACACACACACACAGAACAGTAGACCAGTGGACCCTGTTCGAGAGCTTACAATAAGAGGAGAGGGGTGACACAATAGGTGAACCTAAATAGTATATGAAGTAGCGGGTGCATGTGGGCTGTGTCATGCCCCATGATTCAGGGTTTATTTGTATATTTTAATGTTATGTGTTGAATCTGCCTTTTGCTGCTTACAGCTATTCTTTCATAGCTATTTTGATCCTGCTGGGTTCCCTTAGCCTTGCTGTATCCAGCTCGCTCCATCCCTTTTTGTTCAGTCTAGTTCTGAGGAACTTACTGGTCACCTAGCAGCCATCTTTGCTCAATGCTGGACAGAACTAATGTCTTTTCATCTGCATTGCTGTACACTATTACAAAGATTGTCAGTCTGATTATTAACATTTCCAACTGGATTCATCTTTTTACGTCTCGGTTTTGCTGAGTTGACGCTGTCTGCTGAACTTTCATCGTGTGATTACTGGTCAATACAGACTTAGCTAGCCTCAAGCACCCACGCCTCACAGCTTTGCTAGGGAGGCAGAATAGGCTGTGTGGGAATATGGAGCAAGAAATGAACAGTGGGTGGATTATGGAGTGAGCCGATAGGCTTCTATAAAGTAATGTGTTTTCAGAGACTTCTTGAAGGACTGGAGAGATGGAGAGTTTCTGTTGTTGCGGGGGAGGGAGTTCCATAGAAAGGGGGCAGCTCTGGAGAAGTCCTGAAGGCAAGAGTTGGGGGTGCTGGTACGAGGAACTGATCGTTACAGGTCATTGGCAGAGCGGAGTGATAGGGACGAGATATACCTGGTAATTAGGGAGGAGATGTAGGCAGGGGCGCGGTGATGGAGAGCTCTGTACGTGAGGACCAGTATTTTGAATTGGATTGTAAAGGAATCAGGGAGCCAGTGTAGAGTTTGACAAAGGGGTGAGGTGCGAGAGATGCGGGAGGTGAGGTGAACAAGTCTATGCAAACTTAAATAAATAACACGATATGATTGCGGTTTTCTAAAACAGTCACACAACACAGAAAACGGAAGTTGTGAATATAGTGAAATCATAATGAAAGGTAATGCACAAATATTAAAGTGCTGCCCCCTTTTAATGTGCATTGAAGAGCATGTTGGCTTCAAATGCACCTTGAAAAAAGTGACCATGTCAAATCTCTTGTGTAACAAATATAACATTGAAATTGTAGCACAATTTGATTTGTCATTCACAAAAAGTTATCACATATGAAAAAGCTTGGATAGTTTTTAAGATAAAGAAAACTTTCATCTTTAATAAGGACTCAGATGGACTTTAATAAATGATGCTTTCGCTTGAATTTCCATTTCATTCTGTGTATATAAATGGGAAATCGTAGGAGGCGCGCACGACCGTTACCTCATGCAGCGGCCGGCAGCGGCTTGCAGTTGTGGCCTCCACGTATCCTCCAAACGGCGGGAAACGCCTAATCCCCATCCCACGTACAGCAGACAACTTTGGAGGGTTGATTGGCGGCTGGGACCGACTCCATCGGGTTCCCTGTCAGTGGACTCTCACCCGACCAGCACACACCAGCATGTGATCGCATGGCTATGTAGCTCATGCGGCCAGTGCTGAACTTTTCTTAATCCAACGGCTTCTAAAGGGTACCCGAGGCATATTCTTTGTGGCTACAGGTGGGGGAAATTTACTGTGCGCCCCAGATGGCACCTCCCAAGGCACAACGGGTGCTGGCTCCCCCGAAATCAGCTCGGAAAGAACGCAATAAGGAGGTCCAAGATGGCGGATCCCCGCAGCATGCGTTGGCCCATGACCCAGACACGTCGCCCTCGGCACCACTAGGCCTCTCTGACTTGTTGCCACCCTCAGAGAGCAGATTACACGCCATGTTGCAGGACCTGCGTTCAACCATACAGGCAGACATCAAAGGAGCGCTGCAGGAGCTGAGCCAGGACGTTCTGGATTTGGGTGAACGTACCGATGCGTTGGAAACCAAGGCGGATGATTTGTGTTTAGCCCACAATGATCTGGTAGACCGACATCTGGCTTTGCAAGCGGCCCATGACTCTCTGGCACTTAAAATGGCTGACATAGGAGATCGCTCCCGGCGTAATAATATTAGAATCAGGGGTATCGCAGAAGCAGTCACCCTAGCGGACTTACATCCATATCTTCTGGAGTTGTTTCAAGTTTTGCTGCCGGAGGCTACGCCACAACACCTACTTCTGGATCGAGCGCATCGCCTCCCACGAGCGAAAAACCTGCCTACGTCGGTGGCTCGTGATGTCGTTATCCGGGTGCACTTTTTTCACATCAAGGAGGCTCTGATGTCGGCGTCACGGAAGTCCATGCCTTTATCTGCCCCTTATGCTGATATCTCCTTCTTCGCTGACTTATCGGCTTCGACCATGTCCAAAAGACGTGAGTTTTCCTCCCTTACCAAGCTTCTCCATAATCATAAGTTGGCGTACAGATGGGGGTTCCCTACGAAGCTCTTGATATGGAAGGATGGTACCCTGCATGTCGTTCCCGATGTCGCCACTGGATTACAATTCTTGAAGGATTGGAATATTCTGGCTGATTTCTCACCTCTGCGTGAGCCTTCTTCATCACCGATTAAAGTCTCACCAGAATGGCATTAGAGCTGAAACCTCTCTGCCAGCTCTAATGCGCCAGCTTACTTCCTATGGCCTGGTATCCTACTACAAAAACTATGTGAGCAAGACGCAGGCACTACCGCTACATGTTGATGATTTCTCGCTCTCCACCTTACGTGCCTTGTACCCATTTGATTGGAGAACGACCTCTTTGAAATATTTAGGCATCTCTCTCACCAAATCCAGGGGCTCTATCCTTAAACTCAATTATAACCTCCTAATGACTTCTATCTCCTCCCAACTGACCTCCTGGCTCGGACTGGAGGTCTCTTGGATGGGACGCATGGCGGCTTTGAAAATGTGTATTTTACCCCAGATTCTTTATTTTTTCAGGAATATTCCAGTTTTTATCCCGGCCCATATGTTGCTTCGCATGCAAAAAATGCTGCAGGCACACATATGGAAAGGGAGGCCTCCACGCATTTCAGCTTCCACAATTAACGTGACTAGACGTAGGGGGGGGGCTAGGCTTTATAAATATTACGGCGTATTATAGGGTGGCTTTATTGGCTCAGCTCCTGTCCTCTATGTCCCAGCGTGAAACCCCTTTATGGCTGCGGATGGAGAATGCTTATACTGCCCCCTTTCGAGTTCATGACCTGATGTGGTTTGCGACGCTCCCACACCACACATTGGAGGGTATCTTACCATCCACGTCCCTTTCCCTTATGTCATGGCGTCTATGGGGTAGATGACTTTTACGACCCTTCTCACTGCTCAGTTTAGCTCCATTGCGCTTCCTCTGCCGCACTATCCAGGACCTGAATCTTGACCGATGGTTCCAATTAGGTCTTACACATATTAATCAGCTTTTTACGGCCTCCTCCATCAAAACCTTCCCGGACCTAACGCGTGAGTTTGCCCTTCCCACTAGCGACTGTTTCACGTACCTTAGGGTAAAACATGCACTGACTCAACGATGTATTTCCTCCTTTGCAGCGACGGATATTACGGCCTTTCACAGACTGTGCTTAGGTAAAAAAGTTATGAAAAAACCTTTGTCTTTATGTTATGACAGTTTGTTGTCTGCGAACCCTAATAAGAAACTGCCTTATATGATCAGATGGGACAAAGATTTGTCGTTCGAGTCTTCTGAGGAGGACTGGTTCTATTCCACTGAAACGGTATATAAATACACTAGGAGCACTAATTTGCGGTAATCACATCTTAAACTTTTATATAAATGGTATTTGACCCCGAATCGTTTGGCTTATATACCCGGACATTCCGGTATGTGTTGGCTTTGCGGCACCAGTGTCGGATCTATTCTTCACATCTTTTTGGCAATGTCCGCTCCTTGCTACCTTCTAGGGAAAAGTTTGTAGACTGATCTCTCATTGTACCGGTTTGTCTATGCCCCTGTGCCCTAAACAATACCTATTACATATGCTTCCGATTACTATACAACAACGCCATAGAGGCATCATATCGATTATACATAGTGTAGCTAAATCTACTATAGCTCGTCACTGGCTTTCTCAAGTCAGTCCCTCTATGAGAGAAGTCATGTTATCAATGGAGAATGTTTATCAGTATGAGGGAATGTACCACAGGGCTGCTAACTCTTTAAGCTTGTTCCAAGGTATATGGGAAGGTTGGGAATTCTTTGTAGCTTCTGGGGACTTGATATAAATGATATAAATGAAATAATTGATGAGGATACGACATAAGTGTTGCCGTTTGTGGACCTGACTGAGCATCTTTTTCTTTTTCTCTTTCTTTAATTTTACTTCTGTTTTCCCTTTTCTTTTATTTTTGTGTATTTTTAGAATTTGTGTGCTTTTGTTATGCTTCAAAATGTTACAAATTTGGGGCGGAGCTAGCGCCCAACCAAGATGGCCGCGTGATCCCGGGGCTCCCGCACACCTAGCACCAAAGCCTCTGGTTTGAGCACCCCTGAGCCGATTTTTTCTTTCCTAAAAGCCTCTTATAGCTCCAGCAGCATGCCAGCCTCCAAACCGCTAAAAAAAACGCGGCCGCCGGACCCATCCGTAGCCCAGCATTTCGTCCCAGCTAAAAAGCAGGCCGAAGCCTTCCAAGATGGCGGCCACGGTGAAACGCTGTACCCGGAGGAAGAGTTATCCACCTCAGCGGACTTAACGGCTCCGGCCTCGCGGGGAGACGTGGAACGCCTCTTTATCAAGATGTCCCAGATGCAGACCTTTCTGGCGGGTGAGGTGGCGAAATTGGGGACAGAACTGCGGGGAGAGATTGATTCGCTGGGCGCACGCACGGCTGAACTGGAGGACCAGGCCGCAGAGCTAACACAGGCCCATAACGACTTAGCGGAGGGCACCGGGGACCTAGCTAAAAGAGTCTTATTCTTGGAATCCAAGATGGAGGACCTGTCTAATCGTTCCAGGAGAAATAATATCAGGCTGAGAGGTCTCCCAGAAACTGTGTCACCTAAAGATCTCAATGGGACGGTGCTGGGTATACTACGTCGCCTTGCACCGGATATACCGGAAGCTCAGCTGCTAATGGATCGGATTCATAGAGCTCAGAGACCCCCGAATATTTCGTCTCTTATTCCACGCGACGTGATATTCCGCATGCATTACTTCACGGCGAAACATCAGATCCTTCATGCCGCACGCACCTTCCAATTGGAGTTTGAGGATAAACCCCTACAGCTGTTCCAGGATTTGGATCCCGCAACCCTCCGACGACGCAGGGCTTGGCGCCCCATTACAGAACACCTTTCTGCTAACGACATCCCATACACGTGGGGATTTCCCTTTCGCTTACAAGTGTCGGTGGCGGGCCGGCAGGTGGCCCTCACTCCCTCCTCAGAGCTTGCCGCCTTTTGGACGCAGTGAAGTGCCCACCTCTGGAAGATTTTGTCGCCCCTGGGCTCCCGCCTTCTTCCTTCCCTCGTCTACAGCAGCGCTGGACTCGAGTTGGCATCACGAGCGGGGATGGCTGAGGATGTATCTGTGGCCTGGAGGCCCGTTCCTCCTTCTTTTCCCCTTCAAAATTCCCCCTCATTGGAGGGTTGTTGCTCAGGAGTCCAGATGGTGGTGGGTCACCATATGCTCCACACGGGAGGTCTGTGTGCTGTTGCTCTCCGGCTTTTTCTTTTTCTTTTTCTTTTGTTTTAATTGCCCTTGGCTCAGGGCCATTTACTGATGTCATTGATGTTCACTTGTTATTTGATTTGAAAGCTTCTGGTATGTCTCATTGAGTTTATATTGTCAGACGGGGCCCCCCCTGGGGGAGGGTCCGCCGGCCGGTTCTACCCGGGGCGGGTTGGGGGACCCTCCCTCCCGGGTTCTTCCCCCCTATCGGTTATAATGTCATGTCCAGCTATGGCTAATGTAAATCAACCTTGGTTGGGTGTGGGGGTGTGGGGGTTTGGGGTTTGGGGAGTTTTGGTCTCCGTGTCCTCCCCTCCAAGGTCGGCCTGGCACTCCATAAGTCCAGGCGCTCTCTGTGTTATGTTGTGTTTTTGTCTTATGTTGTTGGTGGGTCTTTGTTTCTTGGGCGTGCCACCCGCTCCTTTGCTTTTTTCTTTTCTATTCTGTCTCTCCTCATCTCTCTTTCTCTACCTCCTCTCCTGCCCTTGATTCCAGTTTCCCTCTCTCGCCCTCAGTTGGGGATGGGGGGGGCATCTGTGGTGCCCTGCTCCCTTTTCACCTCCCTCCTGCTGACTCTGTATGGGGGATAGCGGTTTAAAGATTTTGTCCCTTAATGTTAAGGGATTAAACACACCCCAAAAGAGGCGTTTGCTGTTAAGGGAGCTCAAACGATCCGCGTGCCATATAGCATTGATCCAAGAGACCCACTTTGCTTCCTCCCGCCAATTTTCATTAAGAAACAAGGCCTTCCCGGTTACCTACATGGCATCATCTCCTCAAAAGAAAAAGGGAGTGGCCACTTTGATTCACTCCTCCTGCCCCTTTAAAATACACCTTGAAGTTTCAGACCCAGCTGGACGTTATTTGATGCTCGTGGGACAGATAGCCTCCACCACCCTAACCTTATTTAACATTTATGCCCCTAATGGCTATGACCCTGACTTCTGGACGGAAATATCTTCTTTATTGACAACTAAAGCTGACGGTCGAGTTATTTTTGGCGGAGACTTTAATGCAGTCCCTCAACCATCTCTGGACAGAAAGGCATCGGGGGACTCCTCGGGGACGCCTTCGGGATACCCCCAAGATGCTTCCCTGGAGTCCTTTATGCTTGACCACTCCCTGGTGGATGCATGGCGTCTCCATCACCCGGGTGATAGGGATTTCACCTTTTTTTCCAACCCCCATCACTCTTACTCCCGTATAGACCTTTTTCTGGTGTCCCTGTCAACGATGCCTCTAATCCCGACCTCAAGCATTGGCGATATTACATGGTCGGACCACGCTCCGATCTCCATGACGTTATCCATACCGTCTTACGCCGCCGGTCGTGGCGTCTGAATTCCTCTTTACTACATAAACCTGAACACATCTTAGAATTGCAGCAACAACTTAGAGACTACTTTCTGGAAAATGACTCACCCACCCTTTCCCCCACCACCCTGTGGCTGGCCCATAAAACGGTGATCGGGGCCATCTCATACAATTAGGTAGCAGACTCAAAAAACAAAAACTGGCTTCCCTGGTTTCTTTGACCAAAGACCTGTCTAAATGGGAAACCCTGAATAAACTTTCACCCTCAGACGCCTTGACCGCCCAGATTAAAACGATCAGGACCGCCATACGTCAATTACTCGGGGAGGACGCGGCTCGCTCATTGGCTTGGTCCAAGCGAACCTATTTTGAATTTGCCAACAAATCTCACACTCTTCTAGCGTCTAAACTTCGCAACCAAACTAGGTCCAAACATATAACGGGAGCCAGAGATGGGGAGGGAGTCCTGCACACATCCCCAGCTACAGTTAATAAATTGTTTACCTCATACTTTCAGACATTATACAACCACTCCCCGACCCACGTTTCCGACTCTATCCCATTGGGCCAATCGATTGACCGCTTCCTGTCGAGTGCTCCTCTCCCCCGGCTATCCCCGGCACAGAGACAGGCGCTTAGACGCCCCCCGTCTGAGGAAGAGATAGCTGAGGTTATTAAGGCATTCAAACCTCACAAGGCTCCTGGCCCGGATGGGTTCTCTGCCTTTTACTATAAAACCTTTACCCAAACTCTGTCTCCACACTTACACAAATTTTATCTGTCGCTGTGGGAGGGTGCCCCGGCCCCAGCAGATTTTCTCCGCTCTGACATAATTTTAATTCCAAAGGAAGGAAAGGACCCGTCTTACCCGCAAAATAACAGGCCCATTTCCCTTTTGAATGTTGATTATAAAATATTTACAAAAATACTGGCAAATAGACTGAACTCCTTTTTAGCTTCCATCATTCATCCGGATCAGGTGGGGTTCATCCCGGGCAGGCATGCATTTGCTAATACCAGACGGGCTGTGGTGCTGATGGAGCGCATGACTGACACCCAATTGCCCTCTCTGCTCATCTCTTTAGATGCAGAGAAGGCATTCGATCGACTGGAATGACCCTTTTTATTTCGACTTTTGACCACGTGGGGCTTCCCGATGTCCTTTATCTCGACCCTCCGATCTCTGTATGATTCCCCTACCTCAGCTGTCATTACACCAGGCACTGTTCCCACGAGCTTCTCTGTAGGAAATGGGACGCGACAGGGATGCCCTTTGTCCCCCCTCCTCTTTGCCCTATCTCTCGAACCCCTCTTATCGGCTATTCGCCACTCTCCCCATATTACGGGAGTGACTGTGGGTGGGGAGGAGTACAAGGTATCGGCGTACGCCGATGATGTCTTGCTCACTCTTAGCCATCCTTCCGCCTCCATTCCTCCCCTGCTCTCCCTCCTGCGCGACTTTTCAGCAGTCTCGGGTTATAAGGTTAACCTTGAAAAGTCGGTTGCTATGCCCTTTTCCCTGTCGGCCTCGATCTGTCAGGAAATTGAGAGTTCCTCGGGCTTCCGTTTTACTCGATCCTCTTTGAAATACCTGGGAGTGTGGCTTACGCCTGATGTGAATGGATTGCACTCCCTAAACTATGAGGCGATGTTTAAGCTTCTGGGCGAGGACCTGGAGAGGTGGGGGAGGGAGGGGGTCTCCTGGATCGGCAGGATTAATTGCATAAAAATGAACCTGCTTCCGAGATTATTATATCTATTTCAGCCCTGCCGATCTGGGTGTGCCCCCGATCTCTTCGACAGCTGCAGTCCCAAATTGAGGGTTTTGTGTGGGCGGGGGCAGGAGAAGGGTTTCTAAATATGTCTTATATCGCCCTAAAGAACGTGGGGGTCTGGGCCTTCCGCACTTGTATAAATTTCCAAGCGGCTCAGATTGCTCAGTTTGTCATGTTTCATCTGCCCCAACACTCCCAACGTTGGGCCGATTTGGAATCGGATCTATTTGCACCAGACCTCCCGCAATTTTATTTTGGCTACCCAAAGAGTTCCGCCCGCTATTGCGGTCCACCTGTACAGCGACTCTAACCTCCCTGAAGGTTTGGGACTCCGTCCGGGACAAATTTCACCTCTGCTCTTGCTTCTCGCCGTTAATGCCATATTTACGCAACAGAGCTTTTGTTCCGGGACTGTCCCCCTCCGCCTTTACAGCTTTCGAAAATATCGACCTGCAGAGGATTAGGCATTTCAGATCTCCAAGAGGTGACTGGTTCTCCTTCTCGGACCTACAATCGAAGGGTGACCTCCGGACCTTCGACCACTTCAGATTCCTACAGATACGAGACTTTTTATCTCAACACAACATTTCACGAGCAGCTAGTCAAAAATTAACGTTTTTTGAATCCATGTGTGACTCCGGAAGGGCTCCAAAAGCTCTGATTTCCACCTTATATAGTCATTTTTCATGCGAGGATGTCTCCTGGCTGACCCCTGGATTCATTGCCCGCTGGGAGGCGGATATTGGGGAGGAGTTGGAGGGAGAGAGTGGCAAGATATGTGGGAAAATATTGCAAAAGTGTCTATATGTGTTACGCTGAAAGAACAGGCATATAAAACGCTGTACCGATGGTATGCCACCCGGTCTTGCTCTCGCATCTGCAGCCGGGTACCCCTGATGTGTGTTGGAAGGGCTGTGGGGCTCGAGGTACCCTGTTTCACATGTGGTGGCAGTGCCCGAAGGTGCGATCCTTCTGGGACCGGATTGGGGATTTATTAGAGGAGGTATTTCAGCAACCTGTCCCTCTTGATCCTTGGGCCTTCCTGCTCCATAGGTCACCGGCATCCCTTCGGGGACCGGATTGCAAACTCTTCCACAGGATAGTGCTGGGAGCTAGGAGAGCTCTCGCTAAACACTGGCGAGCTGGGGAGGTGCCTTCCGTTGAGGTGGCCCGGGCTTATATAGCCGAGGCGCATCACATGGATAAACTGTCCGCGGTGATTCACAACTCTCTTCCCTCGTTTTATAAAACCTGGAGTCGTTGGGAAGAAACTAATTAAAGCCAGATTAACACCTAATGGGAGTCAGATGCAGGAGGTTCTTCCTTTCTTTCCTTCTTTCTTTCTCCTTTTTTCTCTGTCCTTATCTTTCCTTCTCTTTTCCTTCTCCTGTCATACGTGGTTATTGTTAGTCTTGTCCGGTCGGCTACGTGGCATGCCAAGCGCTGGGCATAAGGGCTGATTTACTACATTTCTTCCGATCTCAACCAGTTTGCTTTTTTATGTTCACCAAGATTTTATGAGTTGAGCCAAACCATGTTTTATGAGGCCTGCCCTCTCTGCCCTGCGAGGCGATGTCACAGGTGGCTGTTTACCTGTCTTTTTGTGTTTAAAACTTTTTCAAAATAAAGAATTATAAAAAAAAAAAAAAATGTTACAAATTTTACTGTGTTTTAGTTTAAAATGAAAAAGATTGGTTCAAACGACTGCTTATATTGCAAATCTTATGTTGTTGCTAGAATTGTTAATTGTAGGATCCTGCGTGATCCCTTCCTTTTTCAATACTTTCAATATTTGTGATTTATTTCTGGCATTTGTTCTTCACGAGCGAACCTTAATAAAACTTTATATGGAAAAAAATAAATGGAAAATTGTGCACAAAAACAGGAGGTTTCAATGAAAAATTCTGAAATGTGTTCTTAAACATCATTAACCCCTTTACTACCAAGTGATTTTACAAAAAAATTGGCAGAAACCAGTGCTTTTTTGTAAAATTATTTTAAATTAGTTATACAGTAATATATAGCTATTCCTGTAAATAACTTTTTTGGCCAGTAGATGGCACCATCTACTGTCAAATTGAGTTACAGAGGGTTTGAATTGCAGGTCTATTTTTCTTTCTCGGCAGCTGACAGCCCGCTATTTCAGAGCATTCATCTGCAGATTTTACAGTTTTAGCTCTTTGGGCATTATGCCCTCAGTGCCAGAACTTTGCTTTTGGGTTGCAGAAGGTGGCCCCGAACGAAATTTGTTTGCAGGAAACATTTCATCAGACAAGAGTTGGTGGTGCAAGTAGAAACAGAGGACAGGTGGAGGTTGCCTGCTGACCGGAGTGATCTAGAAGGGATGTGCTTATGGAGGAAGGAAGAAATGTAAGGAGGGAGGGGTCGTAGAAGTTTTTGTTTTTTTGAGAAAGGATTTTACCAGGAAGGATACATTGTGATTTCTCTCGTTTTCAAGTATGTCCTGGGTGGCGAGTATGTACCGTTAGGTGTCTTGCCAAGGACACTTACTGGAGAGGTTGCTCGTCAGGATCGAACCCATGACTCCACAGGCTCTCTCCACGCAGAGCAGTGATGTTACCTCTACTCCACCCAGCCGGTACAGGATCTTTTTTTTCTAGATATGTTATAACGTCCACATGTAACTGTACTATATGTACTTACCTTAGATTTGAATATTTTAATTTTGTTCAAGAATGAAACAAAATAAAGAACATCATTCATTCACAAACGCTTTCATTATCAGCGATCAATTGGTATGTTAAATATTTTCATTTAAGCTACGTGTGAATGCCTTTTCAGGAGATATAGATTCACCGACAAATGCCTTTTCCCGGGTGAATTCCTTAAATTACACATGTTTCTGAATCCGTGACATATGACCTTCATTTACCTTCCTTATTGCGCATTAAAGTGATTGATACAATAATAACGTTAACGATATTGACTTGGGACATTTTTAATAAAAAAGAGGATCTTTGAAAAAATATACATAAATTTTACTGTTTTTTGTTCTCACAACTAGCTTTTTTCTATTTTTAAAGGAATAATAGTAGCTTACTTTTGTCATTTACTAAGATAAAGGTCATGCTAGATTTTCTCTAGTTAATGACTTGGCTCGTCGTTCAGAAGCATAGAATGCCTTTTATAAACGAGGTAAGATAGCATTTGTTTGAAAGATCTCGTGTAACAGCAATATCCTGTACAAATGTAATTTTAAAAACAATAAGAGCCATTAACTCTCACACAGAGAGCAAGAGAAAGATGGATAACTGTATATAGATCTTTAGTATGTAATTTACCCCAGGTCTGAAACATGAGCTCGGTGAGTAATTACATTAATGTATAAGCATGTTGGTATAAAAAAGCAAGCGTTTTGGACAAACATTTAAGAATAAAAAATAACTTTTTCAACCTTTTCGTAGACAATTAGAGAGCGGTCAGCTCTGCTTTGTGTTTGAATTATTTATTCGACTACTTTACACTTTCGACTGAGAATATTTCCCCAGCAATAATGCAATTTACCTGAATATTTAACATACACAATGTATACTGGAAGGCTATTCGCCAGAAACAAGTTGAAATATTATCTTGTTTAAAAATGAGAAATATTGGAAACCAGCAAATTCCAATTTCAAATATTATGAAGGAGAAACGCACAGCCCTATTGTCACATAAATCTTCATTGCAGTACCATCCCCCTGTAATTATCATGGTAAATATAAGCAACATTTTGTGAGGCTTTTTGACTGGATTTAAAATTGAAGGGGAAAAAAATAAAAATAATAAGATTCCCAATAGTAGTATTTAGCTATACTGACACTGTAAAGGATGGCAAATAATGTAATGCAGCAATCAATCTCGTATGCATGAATTCAGTTTGCATGATACTCTGTATCCTTCGAGGGACATGATCTCCATTCCCTGTAGCCCTTATCAAAAATTCACCATCTTCTCCTGCATTTTGTATAACAAGAAGAATGTTCTCAGCGTTGCATAAATGGCAACTCTGAGGACACGAGGGATGAATGAAATGTTTCTTGATCATTGTACACGGCGCTGGCAATCCTTGTGTTTGTCTACGCCAGCTGGGGGTCTCATTTAAAAATCCCTATATATTTTCTGTTTGCGAGGGCAGTTGCTACGAAGGTCCATGTTCTAGAAATACATCCTCATAGGACTGTGTCATGTTCTTTATCATGACTTGTATGCATGCTTGAGAGAACAAAATTTTAATTTGATGCATAAACCAATACATAATCTGATTTAAATGACAATTTAGTTGGAGATAGGGGACTCTGAGCGCTAATGTGCATTCTGGATTATGTTAATTTGCATACTCGCACAGAACCTTGCAGCTTTTATTTCTTATATTCTTTCTGAAGCCGAGTTAATATTAATCAGGAACTTCAACAAAACCTTCACTTTTCTTTACCGTTGTAAAGGCGTTAAATATCATTTTTAAGGCGTCTCATGTTATACCTGAACTGTGGTATCAGCTCTACTAAAGAGTCACAGACAAATTAAGACCAGACTGTTGTACAGGGTGTGTGTACCATGGACTACTGCCTAATATTTTATATAGCCGAGTCATAGGATGACATACAATGACAGTCAGACCAGAAGTGACTTCACACGGTCTCTACGGGACAGATTTCTGTAATGGTCGGCTATGTATTAAACAATGACCAGATTTTATACACTGCCTGGCCCAAAAATAGTAACGCACTCTAATATTTCATGGGACCACCTTTTGCTGTGATTCCGGCATGCGTTCGCCATGGCATCATTTCGATAAGCTCACGCAATGTCACATTTATTTCCATCCAGAGTTGCATTAATTTGTGACCAAGATCTTGTATTGATGATGGGAGAGACGTGTCACTTCGTAAAGTCTTCTCCAGCACATTATCCCAAAGATTCTCAATGGGGTTAAGGTCTGGACTGTGCGGTGGCCAATCCATGTGTGAAAATGATGTCCCATGCTCCCTGAACCACTCTTTAACATTTTGAGCCCGATGAATCCTGGCATTGCCATCTTGGAATATGCCCGTTGTGCCATCAGGGAAGAAAAAACCCATTGATGGAAAAATCTGCTTATTCGGTATATTCAGGGAGTACATGGCCTCATTTATTGGGCACATAATGTTGCTGAACCAAGAGCTTACCGACTGAAACAACCCGAGATCATTAGAGGCTTGTATGTTTGGTACATCAAAAGTGAAATATGGCTGCCACCTTTAAATGGTCGGGTGAATTCTGAGGTGCTCTGCCAATGAGATCTGTCATCTCCACAGTATGCACCAATCCTAATAGCATGGGGAAACCAGGAGCTGTTTCACAGAAACATAGTTTCAGGGTATCCACACAATAAACTAGGTTTCTGTGACAGAGCTGCTGCTGTCGTCTGCTATTTGGGTTGAGACTTATACTGTAGGTGGCGACTTTTTTGTCCGCACAGTGTATGTGATGGTCATATATACAGAGTTACATAGGCTGAAAAAGACATGCGTCCATCGGGTTCAGCCTTGCAATGACCTTTTATCATTACAGTGACTGAAAGGATTCCACTACCCCATAGCCAACCACCAAACCTAACACTACCCTAACCCTAAGGTCTCTTATCCTAAAATTTCCTTCTATAAGGGCTATTTTTTCAGGTTTTCACCCATTTGCTGCAATGGTTTATTTATACATATTGGTTGGCTGTCAGTAGCTATATATAAAAACAGATAAATCACAACCATATTATAATGGAAGGATCTGTTGCATTACACAAATGGGCGATTCAGACACTATATACAGAGATAGATGAAAGGATTGAATCTAGCTAATATAGATATTTATACCCTGCTGATCCTATACAAAATATTGCTGGTGTTCAGTTGTGCCTAAATTCCCCACAGTGACATATTTAAAACCGTTGATTGAAATGCTTTGCCTGCTTTTACAGATCACATTTTAATGACCTCATCCATTAAATCAATTAACTTATCTGCTTTAGACCTTAGCAACATAACCTCCTTTACGATGCTGACATCATTAAACTTGTTCTTCAATATATCATCTATATCATCAGGATATTGTCACTCCATGTCACAGATAAAGGGATGTCCTTCTGTAAAGCGGTTAGGAAGGCATATAGAGTGCATACACACCAGATCAGTAGCATATGGCTGCTGCCGTCATAAAAAACATTATTTACAAGGACCATTGCCACCCATTAGTGTACTTCATCTACGTTTCCATTACTGATTAGAGATACAGATGTGACCCATCTCTGTGCCATACGTCATGGTACACCATGTTGCCATAATCGTTTATTCATGCACTAAACCCTTGTAGTTCTGCGAAATTATAGCTGGACATGTTGAACTGCAACAGTTATATAGGTATAACAGGAAACAAGGGAATGCTACAAAAATTCGATTATTTATAATACTGATTTGAAGTCAGTCAAGAGGCTCGTAAAGCGAAAAATAATTATTAAAGAAATAGAGGGGTTGGAAGCTTAACGAGAAAACACGAGCATGTAAAAGCATTGTAAGAGGGGCATGTATGAGCATTGTGTGGAGCGCACAATGGATAAAACAGCCTCATTGACAGACAGCCGAAGGGTCAAGGCTAGCAGCAGAAGACGATAATCAGACTTGCAACCTTGGGGTCATATAGCCAGAAATCAATATTCGACAACATGCCTGGTTGTTATTGGAATTACATCTTAGTTGTCACAATTAACCAACAATGGTAGAAGACCCAAACTGCATTTCTATTTTGGTACAAATTGTAAAAGTATACAAAAGGAGACGATCAGTGCCCACAGGATTATTAAATGATGCTTTTGCAGTTGATTGTTGACAACACAAGAATTCCTTACCCTTGTCACCACATCTCAAAAATTATTGTTCCTGGAATGGGAAAAAGATAAGTCTTCACTATAGGAATGTTTTTTTTTTTTAAAGAAATAGCCTGTTTAGGCAAAGCAGATTGCATGTTGCAGATTTTCACCATTCGTGAAATAGTTCCCAGTGTTCTTCTGTGGGCCCCAAGGCGTGCCTGTTCCAGAGAGCTTATGCAGAGTCGCACTTGGCTTTTATGGACTCTAGGAGCTGATACCACTGTCGGGATCTATGATTGGCTCATTATTATTATTATTATGACTTGAGAGGCCAATACAGCCGCTCGGTCTAAACAGAGTTCAACACTAGGGAATCGCTAACAGTTATCGGCTCCTGACAATATTTTATCTTAGTGACTCGTGTCAGTCACTAGTGTTACCAGTCAGTTCAGTATCTAGCCCATGTTGCTTGAAACATTGTTGTATCTATAGCAGTTTCCTAAATGAGGGCTATATTCAAAGTCAGATTCAAACTTGACCAGGGCTTACTGTAAACTTGCCAAATTCCTAGACTGCAATAGCTTTGGTAAGTTGACCTTAACATTGGCTACTTACATTGACTTCTGCCTAGCCATGGCCCATGAGTTGATATATTTCAGGAACATCCAAGGTACCACCCAGGACCCACCTTGAATTGCGCTCTTCTGCTGCGACTTAAAGGGACACTCTACTCATCCTGACCACTTTATCCTTTTAAAGTGGTCAGGATGTGAGCCGTGCCCCCATCCCAGCCCACCCAATCTGGTCAAAACGCTGGGTGAAGTGGAGGAGGTTCCTCCACCCCAACCAGCATCAACAGCAGCCAGGAGTTTTTTTATTTACCAGCTGCCATACAACAGATCTGTCACTAGTGATGTCGGCACACGTTACCTAACAAGTAATAAAGGAACGCAACATAAATCATTTCAGATAAACAGGCATAATGCTGTTATCAGTGTTAAATATGAAGATCAGGCTAGATGTGTGTCTAAATGCCAAATTCTGATTTGTTGAATTGCAAAAGTGCAAAACATTTTCTATGTAGTTAAATCTGCAGAATTATTTCATTTTGATTTCATTAGCCTGAGGGACTACACTGCCAAGGCAAAATTACAAAGTTCACGCTAAAATGGGGATGCTAACCAGGGAACACCGGTACCTGCAGGTTTTCCCATAGTGTCCATGTTAGCATGAGACTCCGGGGCAGGTTCTACCTCGGCACATTGCCCTGTAACCATGCCCTACCTGTGCCTTTTCCACGCCGCCGCAAGTATCACCTCCTGGAGCCCATAGTAGCATCTCAAAGTGATCACGGAGGGACACAGGGGACTATTTTCGCCAGTCTCACGCTGCTCCCGGCGACAAAAAACAGCTGATCGGGCTTCCATTTTTGCCGCGAGGTGAGTATCGGATTTATTGGGTGGGGGGTTTTAGCTGGTGCTAAATGGTTCTGCAACAGCGAAATCATTTAGCAACAGCTTTTAGGTGACAGTAAAAAGTAGTTTAGCCCATCGGTGCGGTAATTAAGCGATAGGACTTTGTTACTTATCCTAACGCTAAATACTGCTTGCTCACCCTATACTTAACATGGGGAGTGCAAAGTACAGTAAGCTCACGCAAGTTAGCGCAATCACTGATGTGCTGATTTTTACCGTGGTAATATGGGAGGCCTGCATTAAAGTCACTTGTCCTGACGTTAAGGCTAATGTCAGACGTACGCAGTCTGAGCGCATTTTCGTGCGTGCATAGCAGACAGACGTACTGACGGAAGATACTGTAGACACCACACGGTCCGTGTTTTTTGACTGATGTAGAAAAAAAAAGGGAACTAAGGGAAATCAAATTAATATGAAAAATGATAAATGATAAAGTTGATTCACTCTCTTAATATCAGCCCAGTACCTGATGTAAACAAGATTGCATACATGCATTTGCATAATGTGTGTTTTGTAATGCACAAGCATTTTAGCCCATAAATAGGGTCTTATGCATGTGGTATACTACGGTCTTTACATTTATGTGGTCAAGACGATTGTTTTTTTTTAACCTGAATTTTCCATGGTCAATTACATATCCCGCAATCATTTATTCTGCTGCAATAGATAATTTAAGATGACTTTTAGTAGTGTTTAAACTTTATCACTTCATGCTTTTATACAAAATGGAAAAGAAGGGATTCAGATATAAGATTTTATGGCACAAAAATAATCGAGGTAGAGATGAGGGACTACTTTCAAGGATTAAAGGGGTTATTCGATAAATTCTGAACTTGCCAACGAATTGCACTGAACGGTGCAATTTCGTGGCAGTTCAGCTATTTAGCAAGCTGGCAATTCATCAAATAGTGACAAATTGCCAGCGAAATATGGTGCAGTTCACCCTAGATCACCGCAATTTGTTGATCTTAGGTGGCAGTCAAATTCTCCCATAGAGAAGTAATGGTTAATCTATTCAGAGAACACCGAACTGCAGTGAAATGTTGGGGAAATGCCCAGATTTTCAATGCTTCAGTTCGAATCGACAGGCGAATTCCATTGGATTCAATATTAAAAAATTGACAGTTTTTATTATTCAACCCTTTATTTTTTAATTTGCAGGGAAAAAAACTATATTTATTTAGGTTTTTAGAATTTTTTTAAGGCATAATTTTTGAGTCCCATTTTCTTAATGGTTTTTATTTTTAATTCTATAACAGGCCCTATTTATAGGACCTTTTTATTATTTCCATTCATTTTCATTATTTTAAACACCTTTTAAAAATAGGCCTTTTTTACCCTCAGTTCGGTGGCTGATCCGCTTTTTCAGTGGCTTAGGAGGCTGATCCTCAGGGTTCGGCGCTCAGTTTGGCGGCATCTGGCAGATCGTTAGCTGCATTCAGCGGTCTCTTCGGCAGACAATGGCGGCGGATCCCGCTCGGCGCACTTTGGGGACCTTCTTGCGTTGAATGTTGAATTCACCCCAGGGTTGGCGAAATGAAAATCGCAAAACCGCACCAGAGTGCGTCGAACGAGACAATGAATAACCACTATAGAAATCAGAAGCTTCCAAATGGAACAAAAAAAATTAGTAATGTATAAATCATTTACATAAAAGATTTTTAGACCGTTAATTTGGGCAACGGTATTGATATTAAATCTATATTTATAAGGGTGACTGAATTTATTAAAATGCTCAAAAATACCACATTTTACATTTATTTAGGAGGTTTCTTTAGAGTTAGATCTTTAAGAATTGCATGGAGCTATTGCCAAAAGGCAAATCTGCCACCCTGCATATTATTGATATCATTTTTAATGTATTCTTGACATCATCCGCTTTTTCTCTATTTTAAAAAAATGTGCTCTGCTCCGCATAGTCTTTCACCCACCCCTCTCTATCACATCTGTGTACATTTCCCGAAGACTCAGTGGATTGGTTCTGACAAGTGCGTACTGCATGACCAAGCATCTTTAAAAGATTCTTAGTACTGCTATTAATCCTGGGAAAGAGGATGCAACACTCAACTAACCAATGGTGCTTCTGTGCTGAACGGTAATAGTCTACACCATGCATGGTTATTTGGAAAATATGTTACTCAATAAGCCATTTCATTCACGGAAAATTAAATTAGTCTCTAAAGAAAAAAAATAAAGCATATCTACCAGAACATGTACAGATTTCAGCCTCATCTGTTCACCTCACTTCACACTTCGCCGAGCAAAGGAGAATAAACCAGATTAGTATTTGTGAATGCTGTGGGCGCATTTCCCAAACACAGCAAACCACAGGAGGTAAAAAAAACACACACAAAAGCAGAACAATTCCCTAAAGAATAAAACATTCGCTTTGCATTCTTTCCTACAACCAAACAGCATTAAGAATTCAAATTCACAAATATTGAATGAATTTTTAAAAAGTTGGATTTTTGTGTTAACAAAATATCTTTGCATATATCATTACTTTTTCTTAGGTTATTATCTATTATGTATTTTGGTATCTCTATGGACTGAAGGTATTTTTCTTTATCTTTTTCACTGGATTACAGTAAGAAAAGATGGAGAGAAAACAACTGTCCAATGGGCATGGGGATTGTTGCAAATGAGAAAACAGCTGTAGAATATAGTTATCACTAGTGATAAATGGAATAACAATGTACTAAGTTGTCAGGCTGAAAAAAATAATTATCTTTTAATTTCTTGTATGAATGTGTGTATATATATATATATATATAGTCATGGCCGAAATTGTTGGCACCCCAGACATTTTCCAGAAAATCAAGTATTTCTCACAGAAAAGTATTGCAGTAACATATGTTTTGCTATACACATGTTTTTTAAACTTTATTTTTGAAATTGACAAACTCAGTTCAGATACAATACGCATAAGTACATTCCCATTTAGAATAACATCCCTCCCATCCCATAATTGACAAGAAGAGCCTCACAACAAACACTTATTACACTAATGATAATAGGTCAGAAAATTCCAACGGATCCAAGCGTGCCCGAGTGTTAGGTTGTAGGGGAGGGGAAGATAGGGATCTAGACAAGTACCAAGTGGTGAATTCAAAGTCTCTTTTCAGTTTTACAATGACATTGTCCGGCAAACATGACATAAAGTGTTCCCATTTTTCAAAAAACCCTTGGACTTTATCGTCTTTATGCAGAACAGTCTCCACCCAGTCATATTGAAAGACAGCATAAAAGCGGGAATAAAACATGGAGAATGTGGGAGGGGAGGTGGCAATCCAATTCCCCAAAATGGCCTTTTTAGCCACAGCAGATAGCACTCCCAAGAGGGCCCTCTGATTCCTGTCCAGCTCACGTCTCTCACTGTCAGAAAAGAGGTTGAACATAGCCCAATCCGGGGTGGTGGGTACTACTAACTTTAGGGTCCTAACACCAAATCTCCGTATGGATTTCCAAAAGCTGAACACAAACGGGCAGGACCACAAGCAGTGAAAGAGATCCGCATTGGCATGCATGCATTTAAGACATCGACCAGAGCTGAGGGGTGTTATTCGGACCAATCTGTCCGGGGCTATGTAGTCGCCATGTAATAATTTCAAAAACATTTCGTCATATTGCGCCGAGGGGATTTGTTTGCGTAAGGTATTAGTGGCCGTAATTAAGGTAAAGGGCGATTGTTTGGGAAGGTGAACACACCAGGCCGCTAAACCCGTGGTCGCTACAGACCAGTCAAATTGAGGCCGAAGCAGGGCGCGCAATGATGCTGTGGATGGACCTATAGACGCCTGAGTATCAAGGGGGTTGGAAAAGTCCTGCGGTTGTAAGGTCTTTAACTGTGCTGATACAAACGCCAATAACTGCATATAATATACCGGGTGTAGGGGAGCCGGGGTTGTTAGTACGCATAGATCTCTGTAGGAGACAAGGGTATGGGTTGGTCCCGACAACAGGTGCCCTATTTGAGTGAGACCTTTAGTCGCCAAGACCCGAAATGCCGAGGTCGCGGAACCGGACTGGAAAGCAGGGTTACGAAGTAGTGGTTGGAAAACCGAGGATTTCCAGGACAAGCCCCTCTGTTTACGAGCTCTATACCACGCCTCCCGGCCAGTAAAAAGCAGGGGGTTAGATCTCAAAATTGGGGGGAGGCTCGATAGGGGCGAGTGGAGGAAAGCCAGCGGAGATAATGGGAAAGACATGGCTCGATCCAAGGCACAATCCGTGTACCTAGATGAGTCCGCTATCCAATCCGCCACAATTCGGTACAAGGCTGCAATGTTGTAAGAATACATGTCTGGTAAATTCAATCCCCCCATATTATAGGGAAGCTGGAGTTTACGTAATGCTATACGTGGTCTTCCCCCGTGCCAGATGAATCTGGTAAACAGAGCATGAATGTGCGCTATATCCTTGTGTTTGAGAAGTAATGGGAGCATTTGTATTGGATATAGCAGGCTTGGGAATGCGACCATTTTTATAAAACTACACCTCCCCAAATAAGACAGCGGAAGTTTTGCCCAGGAAGTTAACAGGTTCTTAAGTTGCGCCAGTAGAGGGGGGATATTAACCTCATATAATTTCGTGATATTAGTCGGTAGTGATACTCCTAGATACTTAAAGGTCCCCGTTCTGCACCATCGAAAGGGGTTATGTTGCCCGATCAAACTTCCACAATCCGTGCCCAACGGTATCGCCAGTGTTTTTTCATAGTTAATCTTGAACCCTGATGCGAGGTGAAATTCTTCCAAGTATGACAAAAGGGTTGGGAGCGCTGTGTCGGGGCGGGACAGAAAGAGGAGCAAGTCATCTGCAAAAGCGACTATTCGAACTTCCTGCGAGCCTATTTGTATTCCCTTAAGGTCCGGACATGTTTGAAAAATTCTTAAGAGTGGTTCTAATGCTAAATTAAATAGTAGAGGGGAGAGTGGGCAACCCTGACGTGTGCCCCGTTCCAGTAGGAAAGGAGTGGAATTAAGGCCATTAGTCGTGATGGTAGCGGAAGGAGCATCATATAGCGCATTAAATAAGTTAAGAATTGGGACACCAAAGGAGTGGTATTTTAAGAATCGTCGCAAATAGGACCACGATATACGGTCATAGGCCTTATCGGCATCACAACTAAGGAGTAAATCCGATGATTGCGTGCGACTATTCGACGACCAGATCACAGCCAGGGCCTTTCTGACAATTTGTGTGGAGTGACGGCCTGACAGAAATCCTGTTTGAACAGGGGAGATAACCTGCGTTAGCGGGTCCTGCAGCCGCCGAGCCATTATGGCCGATAATAATTTCAAGTCGGTATTTAATAGGGAAATTGGGTGATATGACGTAACTAGTAATGGGTCTTTATCTGGTTTAGGGATCAATATCATCCGGGATGCATTAAAAGAAGGCGGCGGAGCCATCCCCTGCAGGATATTATTGAACAAGGTCGTAAGGTGGGGGATAAGGTGGCCCTCTAGCATTTTATAATATTCAGCTGAGAAGCCATCTGGGCCGGGGGTTTTGTGGGAACGAAGGCGAGAAATGGCTGTCGAGATGTCGTTTGCGCTAATCGGGGCATTAAGTTTTTCTCGCATCTCGGGATCCAGTTCCGGCATCCCCGCTGTTATAAAAAATTTAGCCTGGACTTTCCACTCATCAAGATCTGCCTTGTAGAATGTCTCAAAGTAATCACGGAAAAATTTATTGATAACCGTTGGGTCCGTTAACAGTTCGCCCGTGGAAGTCTTAAGTCTAGTTATGGCCGGGGTCGACGGGTGCTGTAATTTCAATAAATTAGCCAGTAGTTTCCCTGGTTTGT
Organism: Leptobrachium leishanense; assembly: GCA_009667805.1. Lineage (NCBI taxonomy): Eukaryota > Metazoa > Chordata > Amphibia > Anura > Megophryidae > Leptobrachium > Leptobrachium leishanense. The sequence goes on from CM019070.1 coordinate 45,581,141, forward strand.
TACCCCAGCGGAAGAAACGATTCTTCTGGTGTAACCAGGAATATTGGGCCCTTTCCTCGATCAACTTAGCATAGCTTTGTTTGTCCGCCTTGTATTGTTCAGATGTGAGAGGGGAAGGATGTGCAACATGGGTTCTATAAGAATTAACTAGGGAGGAGTGTGCTTCCAACAGTCGTTTGTTAAGTGCTTTACGTTTACGGGACATATATTCAATAATGCAACCCCTCATAACCGGTTTAGCCGCCTCCCAAAACAAATTAATATCATCCACATGTTCTAAGTTATTGTATTGGATATAGCAGGCGTGGGAATGCGACCATTTTTATAAGACTACACCTCCCCAAATAAGACAGCGGAAGTTTTGCCCATAATAATTTGGCCGATAATAATTTCAAGTCGGTATTTAATAGGGAAATTGGGCGATATGACGTAACTAGTAATGGGTCTTTATCTGGTTTAGGGATCAATATCATCCGGGACGCATTAAAAGAAGGCGGCGGAGCCATCCCCTGCAGGATATTATTGAACAAGGTCGTAAGGTGGGGGATAAGGTGGCCCTCCAGCATTTTATAATATTCAGCTGAGAAGCCATCTGGGCCGGGGGTTTTGTGGGAACGAAGGCGAGAAATGGCTGTCGAGATGTCGTTTGCGCTAATCGGGGCATTTAGTTTTTCTAAGTTATCGTCCAAATAGTTGTTCCAGCTGAGTTCTATGTGTGCTTTGAAATCGTCGGAGTGAAGGAGAGTAGTGGGAAAATGCCAATTTCGGGAGCGTGGGAGGGGAGTTTTTAACTGTAAATCAACCATAACCGGAGCGTGGTCATAAACGTGTATCATTCCTATCGCTGCGTCAACTATGGAGTGATAGAGAGTCGAGGATAGTAGGAACATGTCTATACGGGAAAAAGAATCATGGGGGTGGGAGTAAAATGAGTAGTCTCTCCCTTCTGGATTCATATAACGCCAGGCATCGAATAGATCTAAGTGATCCTTCAAAAAAATGGGGCCAGCAGAGGCCCGAGTGGGCGCTGGACGAGCGCTCACATGGGAGCGGTCCAAGACGGAATCCAAAACCGCATTAAAGTCCCCGCCTATAATACAATGTGTAAAAGTATATTGAAGGAGAGATGCATATAGGTCAGAAAAAAATTGTAAGTGAGGGGGGTGAGGTGCATAGATGTTTACTAATAGATAGGTTTCACCCAGAAGCGATGCCAAAACAATGGAAAAGCGACCGTGGATATCGTTAGCATTATCAAGGAAAGTAAACGGGAGAGATTTATTCAAAAGAATAGCAGTACCTCTTTTTTTGTTCATATAAGGGGCGGAAGTTTGATACCCAATCCAGGGAGCTCGAAGATGGTTATCAGGGGAAGCCCAATGAGTTTCCTGCAGGAAGACCACATCGGGCTTCAACGTGACTAGGTGAGTAAGTATTTTTTTCCGTTTGATGGGAGAGTTCAAACCTTCCACATTCCACGAAAGGAGTCTGAGGGAGGCTTTGAGTGTAGGAGGCTCAAGAGAGGTCATGGGAGGGCCTCGGCGCAACGGGGCACCATATAGTGCCCATCAAAAAGGATATGGCATAGCCACTTTTAATGGGGGGACCAGGGCCGTCCCAGCTACAGCCCTGAAACCCTACGAGGGGAATGTGAGGTAGACATAAAACCTTGAATCTGAGCGTCAATAAATTTTTTCTAAAACAATTAAATGGAACCAGAACTTGTAAATAGGGTCTAAAAATAACCCCATACTGTAACATGAATATAAACAAGAGGATCAACAGGACCCAGAGAGCAGATGTGGACATAGACCACCCTTCATCTAACCCCAAAAAACCCGACGGTAGGGTAAAGGAGAACATCAGTTCTTGTACCTGCAAAAAGGATTCAAGAAGGGATCCAGACAGAAATATAAACATGGAGAAAAGAATCAGCGGGATCCAGAGGTCAGATGAAGTCATAGCCTCCATTGTCTCCCCACCAACCAACCCCATTAAGCTTAACCTAGGGGTAAAGAAAAACATATGTTTCATCATAACAAACCAGAAACACGCCATAGTCTGAAGAAAGTCGGAACATGTCCAGCAGTGACCCCTTCAAGGTTTCCCAGTACGGGTTCTCGTTGACGGTGTACGTGGAGGAAGTGGCAAGACCGGCCCCTCAGGAGATTGACTTGGAAGAAGAGCCAAGCTTGCCTCGGTAGGAGAATCAAAATAATGGGTCGTTCCATTGAAATTGACTCTCAGGCGAGCCGGATATAACAGCGAAAAACGGATGTCCTTTGCCACCAATTCCGAGCATAAAGGCGAGAACGCCCTCCGTTTTAAAGATACAGAAGCAGAAAAGTCCTGGAACAGTCGAAGAGGGGCTCCATTGTAATCCAAGGCATTGGCCCTATGAAAGGCTTGTACAAGTTTAGATTTGTCCACAAAATTGAGAAGTCTCATAATGACAACTCGGGGGTGTCCCGACTGCGGGTTTAAGTCAGGGCCCACTCTGTGCACTCTCTCCACAGCCAGGGGTAGCTCAAGGGCGTCGAATCCCAGGTGGGTAGGTAACCAGTTGGAAGCCCAGTCTTGTAGAGCTCGACCTTTCACCGTCTCCGGTAGGCCAATGATTTGCAAATTATTACGGCGGCTCCGGTTCTCTAAGTCGTCTAATTTTTCCGTCAATGTTTGAATAATCGAATGTTGTGCGTCCACCTGTGCCTTTAATGGGTGAACGTCGTCTTCCAGAGTAGAGACCCGTTCTTCAACTTCCGTAAGCCGTTGTGTTTGCGATGTCAACTGTGACAGAACGGATTCAATGGTCGTGGAGAGGCGTCCGAGTTTTTCATCGAGCAAGGGGGACAACACCGCCGAGATGTCCGCCATAGAAACACAAGATTCTCGTCGATCGTCGCCATAGGAAGGAGAGGCCGAAGGAGCAGTGTGCGATAAATCTAGATGAGGGTCCGGGGGGGTAGTGGGCGGAGAGGATGATAGAGTCAGCCGTTGAGATGACTTTAAGGTTACTTTCGGTGTCGCTTTATCCGACGATTTTTTGTTTGTTTTGCTAGAAGACACAAACTTCTCCATAATGATCCAGGGGTAGCAAATCCAAAGTTGTGTCTCGGTTATATCTGTAAAGTAGGAGCTGCACTCGAATAAGACTTCAGCTGTGCAGGTATAGGAAAGGAGAAAAAATTGAGATGAACGCCCCCTAATCAGAGGGGACTTAGAAAAATTTATAGATGGGGTCAGAGGCTCCCAGAAAAATTATGGATGGGGTTGCGTAAAAACTTGTCCCAAAGTGTCTCTTAGATGTCGCCCCCCCAGTGAAGAGGGACTGAAAAATTGGCGTCGGGTGAAGCTAACAAGGAGGGGGTCTCCCCAGGCAAGCCCCGCATTCAATCATAGACCGAGAGCCTTCCGTAGGTGGTGTGAGAAAAACAGATAAATAAAAAAAGAAGAAAGGGAGGTCGCCCCAGGCTACCCTGGGACACAAAAATTAAGTCACAGTCTATGATTCAACTGGTACTGTGGGTGGCACAGATAAGGCGGCGTGGTGGACAAGGGGTTAACCGTAAAGAACTACAAAGTCCGGGGGTTTGGCAAGTGAAAACGGCAAATAAAGTGAAATAATGCCAGTGTGGGGATGTCACATTAAGAGGGGGGGCAGCTCCAGGCACCAAACGGTGGGCTGCACTCTCAGGCACCCGGTAAGAAGCTGTGTGCCGACACAGCTCCACGGCAGATGACAGCCGCGTTCACTCGCAGGCAGGTCAGCGCGCCACCATGCGGCTCCACAAGATGGCGGCCTTCAACGCCTACAACGCTCACCCCCCAAACGATCGACAAGCAGTCGTCACACCTCCGGGGCCGTTGAGTTCCGTCTCCGCCAAGACGTCCGGGCCCGTCCGGTAAGCTGGATCCGGCCGAGGAGGGTTGTGGGTCCCGTAGATCTCGGATCTGGCCCAAGATGGTGGCTGCGGCCTAATATCGGCCTGATGATTCCGGGGAAAATGGTGCTGCTTCTCCGGTGCCAGCCGCAAACGGATCAAATGGAGCAGCAATCATTAAGAGGAGCGTTCGCCCAGATAGTGAGGCCGTGAGGGCCTTAAGAATCCCGAATCCGGCGGGTAGGAAAGGCACGACGGCAGAGCTCTGTATAAAAGCGGCCATTCAATCGGCCCGCCTCCCGGAAGTCGCTATACACATGTTTATTCCCTTTGTGTGTATTGGAACAAAACAAAAAAAAGGGAGGAAAAAAAGCAAATTGGACATAATGTCACACAAAACTACAAAAATGGCGGGCTGGACAACATTCTTGGCACCCTTAACTTAATATTTGTTGCACACCCTTTGGAAAAAAATAACTGAAATCAGTCGCTTCCTATAACCATCAATAAACTTCTTACACCTCTCACCCGGAATTTTGGACCACTCTTCCTTCGTAAATTGCTCCAGGTCTCTCTTATTGGAAGGGCACCTTTTTCCCAACAGCAATTTTAAGATCTCTCCACAGGTGTTCAATGGGATTTAGATCTGGACTCATTGCTGGCCACTTCAGAACTCTCCAGCGCTTTGTTGCCATCCATTTCTGGGTGCTTTTTGACGTATGTTTGGGGTCATTGTCCTGCTGGAAGACCAAAGATCTCGGACGCAAACCCAGATTTCTGACACTGGGCTCTACAGTGAAACCCAAAATCCTTTGGTAATCCTCAGATTTCATGATGCCTTGCACACAATCAAGGCACCCAGTGCCAGAGGCAGCAAAACAACCCCAAAACATCATTGAACCTCCACCATATTTCACTGTAGATACTGTGTTCTTTTCTTTGTAGGCCTCATTCCGTTTTCAGTAAACAGTAGAATGATGTGCTTTACCAAAAAGCTTTATCTTGGTCTCATCTGTCCACAAGACGTTTTCACAGAAGGATTTTGGCTTACTCAAGTACATTTTGGCAAACTGTAGTCTTGCTTTTTTAGGTCTCTGTGTCAGCAGTGGGGTCCTCCTGGGTCTCCTGCCATAGCGTTTCATTTCATTTAAATGTTGACGGATAGTTCGTGCTGACACTGATGCTCCCTGAGCCTGCAGGACAGCTTGAATTTCTTTGGAACTTGTTTGGGGCTGCTTATCCACCATCCGAACTATCCTGCGTTGCAACCTTTCATAAATTTTTCTCTTCCATCCACCCACAGAGAGATTAGCTACAGTGCCATGGGTTGCAAACTTCTTGATAATGTTGCGCACTGTGGACAAGGGCAAATCTAGATCTCTGGAGATGGACTTGTAACCTTGAGTTTGTTGATTTTTTTCCACAATTTTGGTTCTCAAGTCCTCAGACAGTTCTCTTCTCCTCTTTCTGTTGTCCATGATTAGTGTGGCACACACAGACACACAATGCAAAGACTAAGTGAACTTCTCTCCTTTTTATCTGCTTTCAGGTGTGATTTTTATATTGCCCACACCTGTTACTTGCCCCAGGTGAGTTTACAGGAGCATCACATGCTTGAAACAATCTTATTTATCCGCAATTTTGAAGGGCGCCAAGAATTTGGTCCAGACCATTTTTGGAGTTTTGTGTGACATTATGTTCAATTTGCTTTTTTTTCTCCCCTTTTTTTGTTTTGTTCCAATACACACAAAGGGAATAAACATGTGTATAGCAAAACATGTGTTACTGCAATACTATTTTGTGAGAAATACTTGATTTTCTGGAAAAACGTCTGGGCCAACAATTTCGGACATGACTGTATACAGTGGCAAGAAAAAGTATGTGAACCCTTTGGGATTACGTGGAGTTTTGCATGAATTGGTTATAAAATGTGCTCTGATCTTCATCTAAGTCACAACAATTTGAAAAACACAGTCTGCTTAAAATAATACAACACAAACATTATATGTTTTCATGTGTTTATTGAACATAACATGTAAACATTCACAGTGCAGGGTGGAAAAAGTATGTGAACCCCTAGCCTAATGACGTCTCCAAGAGCTAATTGGAGCCAGGAGTGAGCCAACCTTGAGTCCAATCAGTGTGATATTATTGAATGTGTTGCTGAAAGCTGTCCTGCCCTTTAAAAACACACATCAGTTTTGGGTTTACTGGTTTCATAAACACTTCCTGATGTGAACCATGCCTCGCAGAAAAGAGCTCTCAGAAGACCTACGATCAAGAATTGTTGACTTGCATTAAGCTGGAAAGGGTTTCAAAAGTATCTCCAAAAGCCTTGATGTTCATGTGTCCACGTTAAGATAGACTGTCTACAAATGGAGAAAGTTCAGCACTGTTGCTACTTTCCCTAGGTGTGGTCGTCCTGTAAAGATGACTGCAAGAGCACAGCGCAGAATGCTTAATGAGGTAAAGAAGAATCCTAGAGTGTCAGCTAAAGACTTACAGAAATCTCTGGCACATGCTAACATTTTTGTTGACACATCTACAATAAGGAAAACATTAAACAAGAATGGAGTACATGGGAGGACACCATGGGGGAAGCCATTGCTGTCCAAAAAGAATATTGCAGCATGTTTGAAGTTTGCATAAGAGCACCTGGATGTTCCACAGCACTACTGGCAAAATATTCTGTGGACAGATGAAACCAAAATTGAGTTGTTTGGAAAAAACACACAACACTATGTGTGGAGAAAAAAGGCACAGCACACCAACATCAAAACCTCATCCCCACTGTAAAACATGGCGGAGGGAGCATCATGGTTTGGGGCTGCTTTGCTGCCTCAGGGCCTGGACGGATTGTTGTCATTGATGGAAAAATGAATTCCAGAGTTTATCAAGACATTTTGCAGGAAAACGTAAGACCATCTGTCCGCCAACTGAAGTTCCGCAGAGGATGGGTGATGCAACAGGACAATGACCCAAAGCATACAAGTAATTCAACAAAAGAATGGCTTCAACAAAACTAAATACGCCTTCTGGAGTGGCCCAGTCAGAGTCCTGACCTCAACCCGATTGAAATGCTGTGGCATGACCTTAAGAGAGCGATTCACACCAGACATCCCAAGAATATTGCTACACTGAAACAGTTTTCTGAAGAGGAGTGGTCCAAAATTACTCCAGATCGTTGTGCAGGTCTGATCTGCAACTACAGGAAACGTTTGGTTGAGGTTATTGCTGCCAAAGGAGGGTCAACCAGTTATTAAGTCGAAAGGTTCACATACTTTTTCCACCCTGCACTGTGAATGTTTACATGTTCTGTTCAATAAAAACATGAAAACATATAATGTTTGTGTTGTATTATTTTAAGCAGACTGTGTTTTTCAAATTGTTGTGACTTAGATGAAGATCAGAGCACATTTTATGACCAATTCATGCAAAACTCTGCGTAATCCCAAAGGGTTCACATACTTTTTCTTGCAACTGTATATGTCTCATGTATATGTGTATTCATTTGTCTGATGTATATCTGTGTGTGGCATTGGGTTACTAGATCAGCCATGTTTACCTTGACTCATATTATTATTATTATTATTTCATGCAGAGGGAAGCACAGGGAAAAGTGCTAACAAGCAACAGAACCCGGACCACACAAGGTGAAAAAGCACTACACACCATGTTTAATGACCAATTCATGCAAAACTCCCCTGTATATATGCAGTGGCAAGAAAAAGTATGTGAACCCTTTTGGGATTACGTGGAGTTTTGCATGAATTGGTCATAAAATGTGCTCTGATCTTCAAAAGGTAGAGGTTTTAATTGCCAATTTTTGGATTCGACATTTCCTACTTCTACAGGTTCTCCTGGCTATATCTGTCTGCTTCTATGTACCGTAGATACTCGAGTGTAGCACGACCCGAAAATAATGCGATGGATAGAGATTTATTATGGAAATGAGAGAATACTCAAGACTCGAATATAACACGAGGAACACAATTTTACTGTACCAGTAAACAATTAAAATCCTTCCAGGTTCTCTTAACACGGTCAGGCTACTCCTCAGGCCAGGGTGCTCTGCTCTAGAATGAATGCAGTTGTTACTAAGTATGAAGCCGCCGGCCACCCGTCTTCTTTACTAGCAATTAGATGGCCGGCGGACACAAGCAAGGTTAACAATTGGCCTAAACCAAACGTGCCCTCTGGCCGTGATGGATCCCACCTCTCCCGAATCCATGAAGTGTTTGCAAGCATCAGGGAGCCCACATTCACTTCAGCGACACTACCGGAACTTCCAGGAGACTTGGGATCCAGAGCAAGTTTTTTTTTTATATACAAGCGGTGCAGATGTCTCGAATATAATGCGACCCCTCCAATTTTAAGGTAAAATTTTCTCACCAAAATCTAGCGTTATACTTGAGCGTGAGTATCTGAGTAGTTATTATTACCATTCAAGGTTAATTGTGCTCTTAGTGAATACCCCACTCTGGTGATACACATATTTTTCCATAGCACCAGCAGGAAGAAGCAGCTTAGCCATAAAATCAAAAGGGATCTTGAGACGCTGAAACATAGATAATGCCCATGGGTATATTGGGATTCATGCCTCATGAAGACCAAGAACTGACATATTTAGTTTCAAAAGAATGTCTTGAAGGAGTACCTCCATAAACCAGCATTATCATCTCCCTCTCCTATCATCTCCGCTAGTTTTATTCCAGCTCTCCAAATGTCATCTTTCTGAAAAAATCTGTTATATAAACAAAGCATCTGACTTTGCCAGAACTCTGAGTATCTCATAATAATGTATGTCAAGCAGTATAAACAGTCTACTGGACAGAAACTTGCTCTATAATGTTTTACAGCGTATTTCTGCAATAATATAAACATGTGTCGTACAGATACAGAAGAAAACCATAGAGAAAATAGAAGCTCTCACTCATCTCTAATTACACATGCTAAATATAGCACAGTATATAGTCAAGCGCACGCAGATCTGTGTATCGTAAAAATAAATCAACTTGCCTTCCGGAGAAATATAAAAATATATAAATAGAAACTATTAACTTTCCAAACTGGAAAAATATATAAATTTGTATATGCAGTGAAATTGGAAACCATCAGGGTTATTGAAGGAGACTCGATTTGGCCCCTAAACTGCACCGAACAGTGAATTTGCTTGTACGATGTAATTTCGCGGCCATTTGGCTATATAAAAACTAGGCAGTTCGTCAAATATTGGCGAATTGCCAGCGAAATACAGTGATCTTGGACGGCAGTGAACTCCCCATAGAGAATTAATGGTTAATCTATTCAGAGACACCGAACATCACCGAAATGTCAGAGAAATGCCCTGATTTTCAGTGTTTCATTCCACAGGTTTAAAAAGGCGAATACCATAGGTTTAAACGTAAAATAAATTCACTGTTTTTTTAAATATTTATTCACTGGTTTGTTTGTTTCATTTGCAGCAAAAAGTCTATTCTTTAGGATTTTTTAGGCATTTTTCAGCTTTTTTTCAGCAGAATTGTTATTTTTAATGCGGTTTTGTTGTGTTCTGTAACAGACCTATTTATTATTATTGATAGGGCCTTATATATTAATGCCAGGTATTTTCATGTAGTAGCTTTTTATAAAAGTTATTTTTCTTTTGTCTCTTTTTCCTGTTCGGTGGCTTGTAGACTTTTTCCAGCAGCTGGTCAGTTCGATGGGTCGTGGTTTTTTTTCTGATCGATTTGGCAGTTTTGCTGCGGATCATCGTATGCATTCGGCGGGATTTCAGATTGATTCAACTTTTTTCTGATAGATTCGCCGCTTTTTACTGGGGATCATTGGATGCATTTGGTGGGTTTTCGGATCGATTTGGCGGTTTTGCTGCAGATCATCAGATGCTTTCGAATCGATTAAGCTTTTTTTCATATCGATTCAGTGGTTTTGCGGCGGTTTGTCGATTCGTTAAGCAGGTCAATTTGCTGCACTTCGGGGACCCTGCGGAACCACATGGTCGGCAAATCTAACTCGCCGAAGTGCGAAGAGCAGGAGAGCAACGAAATGTCAGTGACATCTCGGTGCTCTCTGAATAACCCTGCATGTTTCATTCTTTGAATTTAATCTACATACAGTCAGGTTCAGAAATATTGGGACATCGACACAAATCTAACATCTTTGGCTCTATACACCACCACAATGGAGTTGGAATGAAACAAACACAATGTGCTTTAACTGCAGACTGTCAGCTTTAATTTGAGGGTATGTACATCCAACTCAGGTGAACAGTGTAGGACTTACAGCAGTTTGCAGATGTGCCTCCCACTTGTTAAGGGACCAAAGGTAATGGGACAGAATAATAATCATATATCAAACTTTCCCTTCTTAATACTTGGTTGCAAATCCTTTGCAGTCAATCACAGACTGAAGTCTGGAACGCATAGACATCACCAGACGCTGAGTTTCATCCCTGGTGATGCTCTGCCAGGCCTCTACTGCAAATGTCTTCAGTTCCTGCTTGTTCTTGGGTCATTTTCCCTTCAGTTTTGTCTTCAGCAAGTGAAATGCATGCTCAATGGGATTCAGGTCAGGTGATTGACTTGGCCATTGCATAACATTCCACTTCTGTCCCTTCAAAAACTCTTTGGTTGCTTTTGCAGTATGCTTTGGGTCATTGTCCATCTGCACTGTGAAGCGCCGTCCAAGGAGTTCTGCAGCATTTGGCTGAATCTGAGCAGATAATATTGCCCGAAACACTTCAGAATTCATCCTGCTGCTTTTGTCAGCAGTCACATCATCAATGAATACAAGAGAACCAATTCCATTGGCAGCCATACATGCCCACGCCATGACACTACCATCACCATGCTTCACTGATGAGGTGGTATGCTTAGGATCATGAGCAGTTCCTTTCCTTCTCCATACTCTTCTCTTCCCATCACTCTGGTACAAGTTGATCTTGGTCTCATCTGTCCATAGGATCTTGTTCCAGAACTGTGAAGGCTTTGTTAGGTGTTGTTTGGCAAACTCTAATCTGGCCTTCCTGTTTTTGAGTCTCACCAATGGTTTACATCTTGTGGTGAACCCTCTGTATTTACTCTGGTGAAGTCTTCTCTTGATTGTTGACTTTGACACACATACACCTACCTCCTGGAGAGTGTTCTTGATCTGGCCAACTGTTGTGAAGGGTGTTTTCTTCACCAGGGAAAGAATTCTTCGGTCATCCACCACAGTTGTTTTCCGTGGTCTCCCGGGTCTTTTGGTGTTGCTGAGCTCACCGGTGCGTTCCTTCTTTTTGAGAATGTTCCAACAGTTGAACAGTTGTTTTGGCCACGCCTAATACTCTTGCTATCTCTCTGATGGGTTTGTTTTGTTTCTTCAGCCTAATGATGGCTTGCTTCACTGATAGTGACAGCTCTTTGGATCTCATCTTGAGAGTTGACAGCAACAGATTCCAAATGCAAATAGCACACTTGAAATGAACTCTGGGCCTTTTATCTGCACGTTGTAATTGGGGTAATGAGGGAATATCACACACCTGGACATGGAACAGGTGAGAAGCCAATTGTCCCATTACTTTTGGTCCCTTAACAAGTGGTAGGAACATCTGCAAACTGCTGTAAGTCCTACACCGTTCACCTGAGTTGGATGTACATACCCTCAAATTAAAGCTGACAATCTGCAGTTAAAGCACATTGTGTTTGTTTCATTCCAATTCCATTGTGGTGGTGTATAGAGCCAAAGATGTTAGAATTGTGTCGATGTCCCAATATTTCTGGACCTGACTGTATCATCCTCCATAATAGGGATGAGCTATTCGGTTCGATCGGTTTGGAGTTCGAGTCGAACATTGGCCGTTCGAAAGTTCGTGAACTTCGAACTTTTTTGGGACGTTCGGCAAAAGTTCGATTTTTTTTTAAGATAAAGCCCCGGGAATGCGCGCGGCAGCGCTAAGCGCAGCCATGGGCATCCTCTCAATGGAGTCCATAGGACTCCATTAAAGCGAACGCCGGCGGTCACATGACCAGCCGGATCTCGCCTTGCGAGATCCAGCCGGTCAGCGTAGTGATACGCAGGGGGAGACTGGGGGACTTTCTCCCACAGTCTTTCCCTGCTCCCGCTGGACTGAGGAGGCGGACAGAGCCGCAGTCCTCGCAGTGGGACAGGAGGTGAGTAGATCAAATTTTCAGGGGGTTTCTGGATGGTGCTAACGGATTCTGCAGAAGCGGAATCCGTTAGCACTAAGTCCTGGCTCATTTCAACTTTTTGTTAACCGCAGCCCGACGTTAATCAGCGTTAGGACTCTGTAATCCTAACGCTGATTAACACTTTGAGCTCCCCATGTTAAGTAAAGGGAGCGCAAAGTACAGTAACCTCGCGCTGAAAAGCACAAGATACCAAACGCTAACGGGTTACTTAACCCGTTAGCGTTTGGATTGTAATATGCGTAAACTACTTAGGCTAACGTTAACATTCACAAAGTATGTAATTTAGCCCCAAATGTTTTAATTTTTACTTACTGAATGAGAAATTCCTTTTCTTTTTTTATATTTTGTGTTTGAAAATGCATTTTTCCAAATCAGAAAAAATGCAGATATTAAAAATAAAGAAAAGAAAAAGAAAATCCAAGCATTTCTTAATTTTAATTCCTTGATATCTCTTTTTACTGGTTTATGATTATACGGATTTTACTAATTAACATTTTATAGTTAAAGTTATATTTAGCTTATTAAATTCAATTTTCATTCCCTTAATGCAATCTGTAAAATTGCTGTTCTCTCCCACAGGAAGCTTTACAAAAGTTAATAAATGGGTTAGTTAGGACTAGATCTGGGGCTTTTGTAGGGTCACTCTCTCACTCCACGGTCTCCTCTAGTGATAATTATTTATATATTTTTTTCTTTCTGTCAATAGTCCATCAGGAGTGAAGGGAATTTATACAAGAGAGACAGATAAATACAAGTGAGTTGCGTTATAGGGAAGAGGCAAGTGGGATGACATGGGGTGGAATATATTACAGCACTGCAAGTGTAATCACTGAATGGAATATACATGCATTTTGAATAAGTGATCTTAGAATGTCTGGAAAAATATATTAAGTGAGTTTACGCAGGGCCGAAATGAGCTCATTTTGGGTATTGATCTCTGGGTTCGGGGTCCAACTAGTCCAAGCCTGCTGTATATTCCGGGAAAGCGACATGAAATCCAAACAATGTTTTGTCTGACTTTGCAGTCTTTTTCAATGCTAGAAAACTTTAACATGAGCTGGCTACTGGGGAACTCAATCACCAATCATGACATCTACGTTCTATTTTTCCTACTGGGAACACATTGGGCTCTATTACATTCTTTGTGGAAAAACGCTCGCGCAGCGCTATTTTTTTTGCGCGCAGCATTAAATGTTAACGCGCGTAAATTAACGCTGGTTTTACAATCCAAGCGCATTTTTTCATCGTCAAAAAATACCGCGCGTAAAAAAGAAGTGCAAAAATGTGCGCGCATTAACGCTGCGTGCAGAAATCGGTGGGCGGACTGTTTTTTCATGCGATTCAGCCAATCTGAATTAAGAACCACAATTGTCTCCCGTTAGATTGATTTTGACAGGCGCAATAACTTGAGTATATATGTTGCAGCAATAAAAAAAAACACGCACAACTTATCAATTTTATTGTTTGGGTATGTGTAGAATGTATAACTAGACGTTGTTGTATTTTTTTTTTTTGGGCTGGTGTATTTGGTTTCGGCCAGGATGTTCCGATTTGCCATTAACACCAGCTTTTCAAAGACGTTAAAATTAACGTTGTCCGTTAAACTTTGCGCTAAGATTGTAATACCTTGTGCGCACAAACGCATTTGCTCTCACAATGTTAAGTATAGGATGTGCAAAGTACATTATGCTTGCAAAGGGTTTGCGCAGGTCCACCCACATTAGACGTTAACGCACGTTTTTTGCACGGACATAGTAATACGATGTTCTGCGCGAAGGGTTTTGCCCCTCGCGTTAATGAGTTTTTGCGCACGCGTTAACGTTTGCGCGAAGAATGTAATAGAGCCCATTGCCATTTGCATAGCCAGTTTTGTTGTAGTTGCTTTATATTCTTGTTTATATTTATGTAGTCACCCTGTATTACTCTAAACAACAGCCTCAAACCTCACTGTAACAAAAAGTTCAAAAGCTTGGCTGCTGCATTACAAAAGCCAGGAGAGGGTAGAATACAGGTAGAACTCTGGGGTCACTCGCTATTGCAAAGGGATAAGAATCAGGGGTTATCAGGACTGAGAAATCCTTGCACAGTACAGATACAAGGCGTTACTGTAATTTTCATATCCTGTACATGCATTATGCCACATACAGATGATTTTTTATTATGTTGGTATTTTTTGAAGCTGCTTTGCTAATAATCTCATGATCACTAGACAACCCCCAAAAGCAGGATATCTGACTGTGTGTCACGGTCCGAACCCCAAGACCCTCTGGCGCCCCCTTTGTTCCCCTTTTTTGCCATGTCCTGCATTGCTTTATGCAGGTTCCAGGACATTTTCCTCCATATGCTTTCCTGAACTATAATTTGAATAATAGCCATGGAACCACACCTGCCCTTCATTCTCCCTAATTGATCCTGCATATGAGGAAGCTACACCCCTGATCCCACGCTTCCTCATTGAAGTACACAACCTTGCCTAGTACAGACCTGCTTCCTTGAAGTTCCTGAGACCCTAGTCTGAACCAAAGATATTCCTGTTTTCCCTCTGCTCTGGAACCATCCTTCATACCGGTATCTTCCTTTGTCCCGTTTTCCCCCCTGCTATTCAATGTTCCCTGTATTAGTTGTTCATTTAGTTCTGTTTGTTTATTTGTCATAACAAATAAACCCTGTAACCTGCCTATCCCTGTTGTCTGCTGCTGTATCACTGCATCCTGGGCTCACACTCATACACCTGCACGCTGTGTTCGACGCAGCCCGTGACACCGTGTTTATTATCCATCTTTATCACATCTACCGTATCTGACACAAAGGCCATTTCTGCCTGTATGTTAATAATGCAGACCTGGTGTGATATTGTGTAAGATATAAGCCACCAACTATAGTTCAGTGTCCTTCATTCCATAAATATTTCTAAAATTAAACACGAGCAGATTTACATTTATTTGAATTTTTAAACCATTTCAGAACAAGTTCTGTGCAAAAGTTGTATTAAACCCAATATTTAATTGTTAATTTTGCATCATGTGTTTTAAAATAAATATTATGATAAAAACATCTTCAACAAAAAAAGCTTGGAAGAGAAGGGGTTAAATAATGTTAAAAATTATATCTATATGCCCCGCCCTGGCTACTGTTCAGTGTCTGAAACGATACATCAGCTATATACAGAATATGAATTTCGTTGTTTTTTTAAAAAAAATTATTTATACCTTAACAGCAAACTATATATTAAAAGCTACTGCTTTACCCCCATAATTTTGTGTTATGATAGTATTTTAAATACAAAAACAAAAATGCATCCGAAGTGGAGCACAAATACAATATAATACTGTGTACTCTCTGGTATTGAGAATTACACATGCAAGTGCATAAAAAACCAGTGCAGTACTGTGAAAAATTGTAATAAACTGAAAAAACAATGGGCTCTATTACATTCTTAACGCAAAAACGCACGCTAAACTCGTGTTTTTTTGCGCGAAGCGTTAAACATTAATGCCTGAAAATCACCGCTGGAATTACATTCCTCGCGCATTTTTTCATCTGTCGGGAAATTGCGCTCGTAAAACTGATGCGCATAAATCAGTGAGCGCAATGTAATTTTTAATGCAAGTCCGTCATTTTGAGCGGACGGAGAGCAACAGATGTACGTTCTGACGGAAGACAAGGTAGTGGCTGTCATTTGTGATGGATCTAGTAAAAAAACAAACCTGCGCATCGATGTTCTCCGTGAATCCGCAGTTTGGTACGGTCAGGTTGTTACAATTTGCCGTTACCACCAGCTTTTCAAAGACGTTAAAATTATGCACGCAAACGTTGTCCATTAAATTTTGCGCTAAGATAGTAATACCATGCACGCACCAGCATTAACGCATTTGCGCTCACAATGTTAAGTATAGGATGCGCAAACTAAATTGCGCTCGCAAAGGGTGCGCGCAGGGTCACTCGCGTTAGACGTTAACGCGCATTTTGTGCACAAACGTCGCAATACGACGTTCAGCGCAAAGGGTTTTGCCCCTCGCGTTAATGTGTTTTTTGCGCGCGCGCACAATCGTGCGCGAAGAATGTAAAAGGGCCCAATACATGTATACAAGATGTTGTTGATGCGTTCTGTTGGTCTTCTTATTGACTCTCAAAAGCAAAAAATGAACATAACAAAAAGTAAAAGTCTACTTTCAATCTGGATGACTGCCTGATAGACATTTTATGGGATATTAAGAGAAATACAGACTCAAGAAGACAATTTTTAGCCAAAAAGCGTCTCATTATTATTGTACCTATATCCAGTGTTTTTAGATTCATTTTATTTAGTAAATAGTGAACTTTTCATTTTTAACCCCTTTCTGGCCTCATTGGGGTTCTTTTTTTGGCTTGCTTGCCGCATCATCTGAGGACTACAGCTCAAGAAGGTTTGGGCACTCAGACGTAAGAGTGCTGGAAGCGCTACATATGAGCCTATAAACCAAGGAGGCTCCGCATTTGGTGAGTGCAATCTACACCTTGCGTATCTTCCTGCTGAGATTGTTTATGATTATACACTATAAGAGCACGGTCTCTGTGTACTTGTGTTTTATTCAAGTGTTCAACACCATAAAAGAAGTCCTGTGTGTCACGTTTCCCCCGTTCCAGCCCTGTCCCCCTGCCCTCTTTATTCATGTATATTCCTGTGCTGGCAATTCCCCAGGCTGCTAAATCCTAGGTTGCAGCTTTTGGGGTTAATTGCTTTGTCTATCTGCTCTCCTGTTGCCCTTATGTCCTGATCCCCTCCCTATTTAAAGCAATGGGCCTATATCCCATTGCTCTATCATTGTTCCAGTTTGCCTGTATTCAGTCTGCTGCGTTCTGAGCTCCCTGCTGTTCTTCTGGTCCTAGTCTGTATTTTCTTGTTCAGTTTATTTCTTTTGGTTTCCCCTGTCTGTCTGCTGTTTCCCCAGTTATTCTCATGTTCCTGGTTTATGTATAATATTGCTGTATATTTAGTTCATAGTGTTTCTCCCTTGTTGTGTTTTTTGTTTTTCTGTCTGTTTTATGTATGCTGATTACCTGGTTGTGACCCTTTTGCTTGGCTGACTTCTCTCCCGGTTCTGGATCCCTGGCTACTGTATGAGGTACACATTCTGGTTATTGACTTCGGGCTTTTCTTCTTGCCATTTCTATTGGATGCTCCTTGTCTGCACTGTTTCTAGTGTACCCTGGTATCTGTATGTTTCATGACTCTGCACAGCTTCTTTGTTTCTTTTTTTTCTCTAGCACAGATCCGGCTATCTTAAAGATTGGCCTTTCATAATTAGGGCTGCTTTTAGTTGTGTTTTTATCCATTTAGACAGCAGTTTGGTTAATATATTTGTCACATATCTGTAATTCACTGGTCCCTTTGTAATTTATATCGCACCTACACGTTTTGTAGTGTTGTTAATATTTTAAAGCCGAATTTGCTTTGTAGCAAAGCAGTTAATTGCAGATTTAGCCGCTGACTGTTCTTGATGCCGGACTAAAGAACTTTAAAAAAAAGTATCAAATCCATTTGTTTTTCCTAACCAAGGTGAACGTGGGACTTAACGTGCATTTGTACTTGCCATCCAGTATCGGTGTTAGATTTCAACAAAATAAATGTATACAATTATAAATAAAGAATATACATTCAAAAGATATTGAAATGTTATAATTGACCTCACAACTGCTGTTTATTACAAGTGATTATTTACACCTTATTAAAAGAAATGTTATTGATTTGACAGGATCCAAAATCTTAGTAACACGGCATGTTTTGAAAGGGCATATCATGCATAGGTGAGCAACAGTATTGCGAGAGAGCAGAAAATATCACTCTCGGATCAGAGGACTCACTGATGACCAGAAGCTAAAAGAAGCACACAATAGAGTGAAACAATATTACTTTTCCTAGAAAAGGTCAAAACAATGTCCACAGAAACATCTCGGCGGACCTAAAGAGAAGAGCCTGAAAACGCCATTAAAATGTGTCTGTCAACTGTAATAAATTCTAGTAAACTAGAGTCATGGACGTTCGAGAATTTATGCATTTATTTGTTGTGTGTTTCAATATTACATATTAGTTGTATCTTAAGTTTGCTCTATTGTATTTTCGGATTTTTGGAGCATTAACATTTTTTTTCTGTAGTCAAGAAAACTGTATTACCAGCATCTTGTAATCGAACTATGACACTGCACACAAATACTATAGACAAGGGAACTGCAAAAATAAAACTCCAAAAATATAATCGAAGGGAAATGTGTCCCAAAAGCAGACTATCCGGTCTATTCACTAAAGGGTGAAACTCAGAAGAATTGTCAGGAGAAAAGAACAATCTAGACTAAATAGCCGTTTTGAAAAGTGAGATAAATCGGATAATTTTTCTGGTTTGGCTATTTTGACCAAGATTTTTCACTTCTACTGCCATTTCTCCTGACTTCACCCTTTAGTGAGTAGACTTGTATATGTATGGGACGTGGCTACTCAACAAATGGAATGCATAAAGCATGACCTGAAACCTTCTCATTTATTACAAGATTATGTATAAAATAAATAATTAATAAGAGAAACAATAAAAAGTAATTGGACCAAATAACGAAGAGTATATAAAAGGAAATACTCTGCAGCCACTTCAGTGCAAAAGACGTACAGGGTGCGTCATCCAATTTCCTTATACAGTGTACATCTGGAGCAATGCTTACCTTTTGATTGCTCTCTTGGTGTCCGGGCTCTTCCCCTGGTCATTGGCTTGTCAGAAAATGTTGGAGTGCATGGACATCACGGCGTCAGAAACAAAACCAAATCTTGCCTATCTATGCGGTTGTTGAGGAAGAAGAGGATGTCTGTTGGACCCCCATATCTCCACTTCTGTATATCGTACAAGGTCAACAAGTTATCATTGGAAAGGTCCGGCCTTTACAATGATTCCAAATAGGACTGTGTAAAATATAAAAGGAAGAAAATTAACAAAATGTTTGTTTTACAGGTGACCTTTTTTTCTTCACATCTCTTAGGCTGTAATCGGATATCGGTACTCTTCCAGTGCACACAACAGTAGAAATCCCGCACCGCCTACACAAATATATATATCTATACAGCTATGCGTATGCAATGTATGATCATAACTTGTAAATAATTCCCCATCAACTTAAAATCAGGTGTTTTAAAATCTGTGTTTATGTTTGGGGTGAGTGTGCTGAATTATATATGAATATATAGAGTAAAACAAAGGGCCCTTATCTGGCTGTGCCATTACTATTACTCCCTATTACAGGATCTTTTATGAGTGAGCCACTATAGGGGTTATTCAGAGAAAGCCAAACTGGCCCCAAAATTGCACCGAATGCAATTTTGTTTACCCCGTAAAAAGCTTGTCGGCTTTTTCCGGCGGCATTTGGTGGGTTTTCAGTGGCTTATCCGATCCGGTCCGATTATTTCAGCGGCTTTGCTTTTTTTTCTTCTTCTTTTTTCCGATTCGGCGTTTTTTCGGCCGATTTATTTTTATTTATTTTTTTTTTCCCTGCACTTCTGGGACCCTGTGGTGAATGCTGAATTCACAGCATGGTCGGGTCGGGGAATTTGATTCCCCTAACTGCGGGGAACGAAAGAGCATCAAAATGTCGTGCTCTCTGAATATCCCGTTATGTTAGCAGCCGAACTCCTAATATTATTTGTGTCACTAAGTAATCCGGACAAGGTATCCATTGGACTCCATGGAGACTTGCATGAGCAGTCAGGTGATTTTTAACCCTTTAGAACTAGATTAACCTGGAGTGCTTTGAATCTGGTATGTGGCGCATGTATATTTTAAATATAAAAGTAATAATTAAGCTAGGTTTTGTTACTTGTAATAATGTATCTTGAAATACAAACATTTTTGTTTATTTCCTTTATTTGATGAGCGAGACAGACAGTGGACTGCCGGTTTGGCGAAAGATGACTCAGAATTGAGCGATTAAAACTTAGCTTGAGGCAGCTGCAGTACCTTTTAACGTGACTATAAAGGGACTTCCAGTGAAACGGCAGGAGGTCTCAAGCTGCTGTTTGGATTATGATGACACTAGTGAGACTGGATGTATGTGCTGCATTTGTGCTAATACGAAAAAAAATGTAGCTGCCTTATCCTAAGGACAAAATCCATTGTCTTACTCTTTTTTTATAGTGATTCCATATTCTTCAGTACCATCTTTCCACAGACTGTAAAATGTTATTTGTGGATGGGTAGAGATAAGAATTTCGATTCTCGTCAATATGTTCTCTTTTTTTGAAGAATATATTTTAATTTTTCTCAATGATTTTAGGAGAGAAAATATTCCTCAACGTACATGCTTGGTGGAGCAAAGATAAGTAGGTTGTAACAGCATTTATGTCCGTAATCTGTTCATTTACATCCCATTGTTTTTGCTGACAAGAAGGAGCATAAAGGTGCCAAGAACAAGTGAGGTGGTCACTTACGACTCTTGACACTGCGATCTTTTGACCCAAGGGAAGGATATTCAGTATACATTGAACACTTTAGGTCTTGCTCATGTGTAAAAAACTAATGAACCAGAACCCAAATATATATGGGACAGAAAACAATTAAAACCAGAGTGTACCTCACTGTTGAAAAATTACAAAAATAAAGAAGGACGAGTCTGTGGTATAATGGAAATGGGATTATGAAACCTGTATCTTTACTGTACAAGGATTTTCATCGATTATAGCAACTTGACTCATATCTTCATATAGTAGCAAGTGAACCCAGAGCTCACCCTGTATTGTGCCCTCTTCCTGGCTACTGTAATTGTGCAGAAAAAAATGCTGAACTTTTTGTTACAGTGTGGTTCAGGGCTTCTCATTGTAGTTTCTTTACAGTGAAGAAGGGTGACAGGAGTGGACTCTCACAGGAAGTGTTTTTTCTCCGCTGAGGGACCACTAATCTTGCATTAAAAAGGTATGCAAAATGAGGGTGGTTGGGAAGAGGGGTGGTATGCCCAACAGATGTGATGCCTGCGACATCTGCTTGGCAGATGTTGAAGCCTCCACAAGGGGCATATTTTCATGACTACCGTTATCTCTATAAACTGAGCTGTTATTCCAAGTCTAGTCATATCTTAACCTGTCTGGCATCTTACCGTGCATTTATCCTTCTTATGACTTGTATAAAAACCCAAAATACTGTGGGTTAGTGAATAATGAGCTCTCCTCAGTCAATAATAATTAAGAGTATATATATAAAGAGTAAAATTACTGGCTCCCAAAACAGTTTCTATCTTCCATAAACAGGATCTGGATATTTTGTGGGTCTTGTGTGATACTCCACCATGGCTGGTGTTCCCTTTCATAAGCCAAAACAATTACGAGTTTGGCTGCTGCCATGGCAGCTGACTTATAATTGAGGCTTTGTGAGGCAGAGGCTCATACCACAGCCATACCTTGATAAATGACAGACACGGTCCCTAATCAAAACAACGGCCTTGATATTTGAACCCATCACCTACCAAGTGAAGGGTGTGTAGGGGCCAGTGTCCCCTCTTTCTTTAACTCATTGTGTCCCATACTACAAAGAATGTGTATAAGAAATATGCAAGCTGCGTGACAGCCTACATGCGCTTCAAATTTAGGGTCCTGGTTGATTTTTATTTAGCTATATATATAGGCTAGGTCAGTACAGTACTAAGGGGGGTGGTGGACCGCACAGAGTGACAGCCTGGTAGAGGGGTTCATAAGGCTGGTATAGCAGGACATGATAACATGGGACCTGCATTCAAAGTTATATGCTTTCATTGGGTTCTGTAAAAAGCATATGACCCCGTCAGTATGCAGGACCCACGGCATCGCATTCTGCGGAGCCGCTCACATAATGGGAGGCTGAACCACAGACTGTACTGTCTTTGGTGTGTCTCTGAAACTGACGGCCACCCACATTCTTTCCCTAGGTGACCAGCTGGGTCACACAGGAAGGAAGACATAGAGGGAGGGATGCTCCCACCATCTTCCCAACTCCTCTGCAGCCTTTGCCAGCCACACAGGGAGGCAGACAACTAGGGATGCTCCCACACTCTCCCAAGCTCCTCTGGATTTCATGCCAGCCAGACAAGGAGGCTCCCATCCTCTCCTCAGCTCCTCTGCACCCCTTGCCAGCCATACACTGTTGTAGAGAGCTAGGGATGCTCCCACGCTCTCCCCAGCTAGGGTACGGATTAGCAGCTCACAAACATTATGGCCTGAGCTGCTAACACTGCGGCTCGATCAGAATAGAGCCGATCACAGCGAGCTGCAAAGGTTATCCATTAGCAAATTGCTACTAAGGTCTTGTTTGGAATACAGCCGGTTGCGTCTATAGAAAGTGATTAAATGAATACTGTAAATAAGATACATTTTTATAGAAAAATGTGTCTTTCAAATGTTTTGAGTCCATTGACTTACTTTTTCTTAGCTGTAGCCTGGAGAATGCAGAGTCCTGTAGCGAGCTGATGAATATTCAAGAGCATGCGAGTTTACCAATGCTTGATTGATTTGCAAGGTTTATTCTATACTAAGTGGCATTTATTTATTTTAAATGAGACAGCTTTATTGATAAATCATACAACCTGTTGCTGCTTCTCCGTCTTATAGTCAAGGGCATTTTCCTACAAAAAAAGAAAAAACAACAAAAAACTAAGTTAACACAAAATAAGTTCAATTTTTTTTTATTTCATTTAAATAAGTGCTTCTTCTGATTAGTAGCTTTAGATTTACCTGGATATATTCCAGCTATTTATTTTTTTATGTGTGTGTATTCGGTTATCAATATATCAGATGTGTGAGCCTAATGATATATACCAGTAGCGAGTGGACGGGAAGGGCAATTACGGGTTAGATAAACTAGATATGAAGCAGATGTTCTAATGAGTGAAGTAATAGAAAAATAAAAAAGATAAAAAAAAAAGAAAAATCAATACCTTGATGCACACGGCTATACTAGCAGCAGAGAAAAAGAAACCATTTGCAAGATGCTTTTTAAACTCTCCGTTACAGAGAAATCTTTTACAAGTGTTTCATGTTGTGTACAAGGTTAGAGATTGTTTGTTATAGAAAAAATCATGTCGATGTAACGCTGTCTCTCAGCCGAAACACTCCAAAGACACAGAGATAAAGAATTATGACTTTATGACCCTTTTTCCAAATTACTTTTTTTTTTTTTTCAGATTAACATTAAGAAAAAGGACAATCGTCTTCTCGCGAAAATACGCTTATTTCACAGTTTAAATCCCAGTGGTGGTTGTAGATAGCCCCTCACTTGCAACAAATGTAATCACTATTAATGTGATGTAGGATAGTTGCACAATAAGGATTTCACTGCATGCTTAGAATATATCTTTTTTTCTTGAAAGGCAGGAACAGATTCCATCACCTGCTTGTAAAAGTAACCACAGTATGGTGTTCCATTTTTAAATCTGTTAAAACCTGTAGGTGAATTAGACTGTCGTTACACATGCAGTTCCATAGACTAAAGCAATCTGTGTCTTGTCAAAACTGCAGGGATTGGCTTTCTCTACGACGGAGCTAATTAGATCTTTCACAGATGGAAACTCAAAAAAGGTGAGAAAATGTAAACTAAGACTATTAAAGAGCAAACTCGCAAAAAAAAAAGGTAAAGACAGCAGAGATTTAAAAAATGATTGTATACATAATTTATGGCAATTTTAAGAAGGATTATGCTTTTAGCTTCTAATTATTTATATGATTTAATGGATATTCTTTTCAATTTATATAGAGGTTAACGTTAAGCATTAAAATGGGGAATAATATGCTACAATGGTTGAAACTTAACATTTTAAGATATTACTACTTGGCTCTTTTCTACTAAAAAATTTTTTTCATTCACATTTTCAATAAATAAACCCTTTATGAGTTTAAGGTTTGCATAAATGTCTATATACTAAAATCTAATTTGCTAATCTGTTCACTACCGAGATCAAGATAACTCAGGCTTCAAAGGCACCACCTGGTGCTCGATAGTGAGATATCTCGAGCTGCAGCCCAAAAGCAAATTACATTTCTCTGCCACAAGCAAATTTTGTGTGCTGCAGAAAGTCCCCCCAAAGTTTTAGCCATGTGGGCCTAATGTCCAAAGAGCAAAAACTGTAAAATCGTCTAACTGAATGTCCTGACATCAGACATTCAGCAGCAGATTCAGTTGCAGCCCGTGGTTCCCTTCAATGGCTATAACTCTATTTGGCAGTAGATGGCACCATCTACTGGCCATATATGTTATTGCGGTAAAAAATACACTGGGAATTTATCCAAATATTTCTTACAGTATAATTAATTCAAATTGTTTCTTCAAAAAAACACTGGTTCCTGACCATGTTTTTTGGAAAATAAAATGGCAGTGAAGAGGTTAAATGGGATCATTACTTCAAGATTGCATACATTTTGTATTGCATAGGCCTTGCCAATATCTCAATGGAGTTCTATGTACTACAGAGAATATACCCACGGTGGTGCAGTGCTGATACTAGTATTAGTGGCTCTCATAGGCGTGCACAGAATGGTGTACCCATTTATTTAATTTCTCAAACTTTTAGATTCCCTTGTACATTTTTGTTTGTTTTTTTCTTACTTGGTTCATGATAAAAAAGATGAAAATTAACGTTAACATTTTGCAAATAAATAACCCTTTCACTGCCAAGATTGAGATAAATCAGGACATCAAAAGGCACCATCAGGTACTGATTGAGTTAACTCGATCTGCAGCTCTGAAGGACAAAAGCAAATGAAATTTGTTTGCTGCAAACATGTTTCCTGTTGTTTTCTGCAGCAAAAGTTTCTCCCAAAGTATGAGCTCTGTGGGCATAATGCCTGAGGTGCTAAATCTGTTTAAAAATTGGCTGATGAATGTCCTGACATATCGGACTTTCAGCAGCAGATGCAGGGAACTACGAGCTGCAGCTGAAACTGCTGTAACTCCATTTGGCCAGTAGATGGTGCCATCTGCCTGCCAAATAATTCATTGCAGTATGATATACACGGAATATGCCCAGATATTTCTTTCTGTATAAATAATTAAAAATTATTTAATAAAAAAACCAAAACACTGGTTCCTGACAATGTTTTTTTTGCAAAAATCACTTGGTAGCGAACTGGTTAAGAAATAAATGTGCACACTCTAAAAAAACATGGACTCCCTACAACTGATCCAGGAATAGGGAGCTGCCAAGACTATTTTTTAAACTGTTGCATATTTTAAGTAGTATATAGAACTGTGTTTCCCAAACCTGTCCTCAGGACCCTCAACCAGGCCAGATATTGCAGGTCACCTGAACGGCAAATCACATCACCTGTCATAGGCAGGTGTAGGGGTATTCCTGTCGTGCCTAAGCACACCCTAATGTTGGGTGAAGACTGGTCCTCTTTCACCTCCAACATTGACACTTTATATGTCCCTTATTTGGGTCAGAAGAAAAGCATAAAAACTGACTGTATCTCCGATTACAGGCTTCTTCTCGCTAATGAAAAATGTGTATTTTGAGCAAAGTCTTTTAAATCGAAGTTTTATATTAATAAATGTTCCATTGGTGCACACCCTAATGTAGCGTGCTGCGCAAACCAGTGTCACCTGCGCTGTGCTTCAGATATCCTGCAAGTCTGGCGTGTCAGCGGCTCCTGAAGACAGGTTTGGGCTTACTATAAGATGTGGACCCCGTGGCTAGCCTGGATGGACTCGAGGGGGGGGGACCGGATTTGGGGGATCTGTTATGCAGTACTTGATCATTACTGTCAGGGTGTGTAGCCTTCCTGAGGACTCGCACTCATGCTTTTGGCGTTCTTGTTCTCTTAAGGGCACCCTTTGTTTGTTTTCTTTCTTCTTTTCTGTACTTTGGGGGCATGGGCACCCTCCCTTTTCACTTTCCTCCCCTCTATAACCTTTCACTATTATGTCTTTTTCTCCTCAAATTATGGAAAGCTTTTGCCGCTTATCTGTCATGTTGTTAAAGTTTTTTTGAACTCTCCAATGAACTGACATTTACACAAAAAAAAGACAGGTTTGGGAAACACTGGTATAGAAGAAGATTGGGTGTTTCACATTAGTAGTGAATGCGTCTGTACATTAGTATGGTTATGTTTTCTTGTCTTCTCTATCGTACATTAGTTTTGCATGAATCTCTAATCCTCCTTTAGCATTCAAGACCTTCTGCTGTGAAACCTTAATAGAATCGTAGATCCCATCTCCGAAATCAGTCAAGAAATGTTTAGATTCGTGTTTCCCAGATGCACCTCTGGTAATACAAGTTATATTATGGGATTACCCAAAACGCTGCATCCACTTTTTAATTGCAAAGATGAAACACAAGTTTCAGCCATGGGATTTTCTAAGAGGCTTTTGTCAACGGTGGATAATTTGACTTGGTTGATAAATATTTAAAGGAGATTATACAGGCGCACATGTATCAAAATGTTACTTGTGATTTGTAGATTGAGTTCTAAAGTCATTTTCAACAAAAACTGGGCAACAAACTACATAAATGCTCCCCAGCTCAATTGATACACATCATCTAAATTCTCTAGGGTGAAATTAATCATTTTGATTAGATGATTGAATCTTAGGAACAAACACATGCTGGGGAAAAAAAACAATCTTTCCTAAAAATCTCTTTTTCTTCTTTTACCAATTTTATTAGGAAAACAATCTTTTTTGAGTCTTATTTTGACTTTTGCCTTGTTCTAATTGTTTCTTTGGTTTTGCTACAGCCATATGTGTAGACAATCATATGCAGTGTTTATGCTAGGGTTGTTTTATATAAGTACAGGTATAATTTAATATTCTGCTGTGGAGGAACATATGTTTTTTGTCACATTTGGAAATGTGTTTCTAAACAAGCGCCTACCTATGTGCACCTCACTAGTCTAAGGCCCCGGTTCACACTGTGCGATTTGAAAGTCGTGCGATTTTCATATTCGCGACATAGTGCGATAATGTCGCGCGACGTTGCAGTTTTGTGCGATTTTTGCAAAGCACCACCAATGCAAATCGTAAAATCGCAGATAGGAAATCGCAAAAAAAGGGTCATGTACCAGCGACATGCTACCGCGACGTGCGACATGCGACGTCGCGCGAAATCGCACTGCAAGATGTGAACAGCTCCATTGAAATGCATTGGAGAAGCTACACAGCGCGATGTCGCGCGGATTTTGCTGCGACGTCGCGGCAAAATACGCACGACAAATCGCACAGTGTGAACGGGGCCTAACAGAACGAAGTTCTATAAAAGAACAGCAACCGTAATGAATGATGATGTCAACTCATTCAATTCCAAGTGGTTTTCCAAAACACCACTGGCAGGATCCAGTACTTTAATGGAAAACGACTTTACATTACTTAAACAGTAAATATACATAGAAGTGATCAGTGTAGGCATCTCATAATTGACACTCAGTCTGCTGGCCGAAAAGTACTGCTACATTTACGTTGCAGCTTGAGCTCCGTGGTTCCGTGCAGGGAAAAACGGATCTCAGGGCCTATCAAACTGTTTCAACACATCCCCAATGTGTTGAAATTTGGGGGGCATGTTCTGGAGCCTATTTACAAACAAATTTCAAGAAATTCCTATGCATTACTCCCGACTTTGACCAGATCGAGTATTGTCAAGATCAGGGCATCAGCAATTTTTTTCTAAAGATCACTTATACACGATCTAGGTAGTGAAGGGGTTAAACAAAATAAAGATAAAATTAGGAAAATAATTAAATGTCAGAATTGGGAAACGAAATGTCATGTGATCTAAATACTAATAATGATCAAGTTAATATATTGTAATACATAGTCAAGTTTTATTTTTAATTCTACTTCCACGCTTCCATTGTATGCTGTAAAACAAAAAAGAAGTATAAACCGTGCAGAATCATACACATCGTCCATAACAGATGTTTGAAATATTTTTTGCTTTGCTTTTCTTATTCCCCCCCCCCCCCAACGTCTATACTTGTGTTAACCTATAACATTTTTTATTTTTTTTGCTAGCATAAGCCTTTGTGAACTTATATTGAATGCCCATCTTCCCCTTAAGGTATTCATGTACTCATCTGACAGCTGTCTGACATAATCAGTAGAATCGCTTCCAGCTTCTCCAACATTAATTCTTCTGCCCCTTCTAAAATTCCTAGTACTCCAGACCTCTTTGTGTTTCAGTGTTGATTGATGTATTTCATTTCACCAGGTAACACCAGTACACAAACAAACCTGCGAGGAAGCCTCAGGAAAGGTAAAATACAGTTAATCTAGCAATAACGTTAAAGCCAATCTGCAGAGTAAAAAAAATAAAACTAAACAAAACATGAAAAACACAAAACAATAAACAATAAACACTTCCTTGATGCCTAATATCCACATTTCCAGCAGAAACAGAAACAAATCAGAAAGATCATTTGAATCCTCCAGCTCTATCCTGTCTCTGAGGATGATGACCTTGGATTTAGATACTCTGTTCTTTATGTAATATACGTAATGTGATTAGCACTTATCTGCAATGAGAGCTCTCCTTCAGAACAGACTGTGGGATGAGGACCTGCTACAAGATCTTGGAAATCTAATTTATTTGTCCAAGTTTATTCAGCGATACAAATGGGAAACTTGTGATTTAATTTAAGAATAATTGGAAATCCAAATTATTGCAAACACGATTAGGTCAATCTTAAGGCATATATATGTCTCAATGTGCAATCCTACATGTTCTCATTAGCTTTGCTGTATCGTCTATATTGTCACTTTTTTTTGTAATATACCCAGTGATCAGGGAATACCAACAGATGTGTTAACAGCATATTTTTTTATTTCATTGATAAAACATAAATAGTAACATTTTGAATAATTTCAATCAGAAAAATACTGTCAGTCACTTGTGGGGCACGCTGCCGGAGTGATGTCTGTGATTATAAGAGTGGTCCTATGGGTCCTCTGCTCACTCCAGGTATCTGTTTGAAAAGCCTATGTCAAAACACAGAAAGTTATCGTTTAAATTTGTAGGCGTTACCAGCAGGATAAGGGACTTTATCGTATGGCCCACATATTAACTTCCTGACACTAAATCCGCAAGAAATCGTTAATCGGTGTTACTCGCAGCGGCACTACGGGAAACCAGCAGGTGCAGATTTTTCCCTGTTAACGTTCCCATTTGCATATTTGGCGAGCGCATCAAACTGGGATTTTTGCCTTCTGTTAGATCAACAGCAGTAAGCGATTTGTGAGAGGATGAACTCGATGGACGCGCATCCTTTATTCAGCCTATGTAGCTATGTCACAATTTACCGCAAAGTCCAGAATAGGGTCCAGAGACATTTTCAAGCATCTTTAGATCCTGATACAGTATGTATGATATGTATCTGATATCAGTGTGTATCATATTCAAAATGTTTGTTGGTTTCCTAGACCCCTTACAACCAATGGGGGAGCCTGAGGTTTCTCATCCTTACCACTTTTCCGGATATGTAGCAGAATTAAAGATTAATATATTTAATATGATACTGAGCTCATACCTACCTCTTTTTATTATTATTATTTACTAAGCGCCAACATATTCCGCAGCGCTGTACAAGGTGTAATGGGTAAAGACAGGACAATTCTACAATACATACAGGAGACAGGTCAGTATTCCTGCCTGCAGATACATGAGGATATGAGGACCCTATTCCCGTGGGAATTAACAGTCTAGATGGTGAGGGGATTAGAAACAGGAGGGGGGGGACTGCAGTGATAAGCTAATACAGAGAGAGGTGAGGACTGTTTTTGGGTCAGTCGGATGTCTTGTTACGGAGTATATTAATTATTATTAACCACTGGATCTTAAATATGCCCATCTCTTTAAAGTTGTGTAATTAATTTGGGTTGAGAACAATCCGATTCTGTCTAATAAGTCATTCGGGAAAGGTTAGAATAAGAGGAGCACATACAAACTTCACCCTGGAGTAAGTGACTATTCATGCCCTCGGAATGACATTTTTTGCAGAGCAAGGTGGACGACTCCTCCAACATCAGGTGGTAAAGCATACAGGGTAATTCAAAGAGATTCGAAAAGTCACCGCACGTTCGGTGACTTTTCGTTCTCTTCAATTCGGTGCAAATCAGCTTTCCCATTTCGGCCACCCTGCGGTGTATTCAGCAAGCACCACAGGGCTGTCGAAGTGCAGGGAAAAGCTGCCAAAAACCCACCGAACACCCGGCGAAAACCTGGAGAAAACCCGGCGAATGCATGCTGAAAACCTGCAAAAACATCTGGATTAACCCGTCGAAGACGCCGGAAAAACCCGAGCAGGAGCCGATCACAGGCAGAGCAGCTCCCGGAAAAAGCCGACACCGTAGACAAAGGAGGTGAATAAATTAGCAAAACAGTTTGCTTGAATGTTTGAAAGGGAAACGCTGTTTGCAAAGAAACTACTGAGCGAAAATGTCTGAAATTTACATATGAGGTCCAGGGAATGATAATAAAGAGGGCTGTTACAGAAAAAATAAGTAAAGTTAAAATAAAATCCAGAAAAATGCTTAAAATATCCTAAAAAATCTATAAATAAAGAGACTCTTTACTGCAGATTATAATGAATGGTTTATTAGATATTGAATTAAAATGGGAATATTTTTAACATTGAAGCCTATGGGATTCTCCTGAATAAACTTGCCGAATTAAACCACCGAATGGCAGGGCATTTCAGGAACCTTTCACTGCTGGTTTGTGTTCTCTGAATAGCCGAAGTAGTGCTTTTTCATGGGGATTTCACTGCCCTCGAACAGGCACCGAACAGGCACCGTATGTACAGGCAATTCGCCAGCATTTGACGTATTGCCTGCTCTCTGGATAGCCGAATGGCCAAGAAAGGTAACCGTACGCTGATTTTCAGCGTTCAGTTACTTTTCTCCAGCAATTCGGATCTCTTTGAATAACCCTGACAGAGCTATCTGTGTCGCTAAGTCAATAGCTGGCATGGAGGCCAACAGAACCATTAGTCATGCAGTTTTCTAAACCAGCAGGCTTATACAATTGTCAAGTTAAGAGAACAAGACGTTGGATATGAAATCCCAGGTTAGAACATCCAGCTGTATTTTGTTTTAATTGCAGGAGCGATATTTTTATTTTTTAATCTTACAATGCAAAATCATGTATAAGTGTTTTTGGTAGTAAAAGAATGAGATCAGTGCTTGGGGAACAACTGTCTTAATATACTAACCTTCCTCTCAACAAGCAGGGTAATTCAAAGAGATTCGAAAAGTCACTGCATGTTCGGTGACTTTTCGTTCTCTTTAATTCGGTTCCTTTTGCCGATCCCATTTCGGCGACCCTGCGGTGTATTCAGCAAGCACCACAGGGCCCCGGAATTGCAGGGAAAAGCTGCCGCAATCCTGACGAAAACTAACCGCAAAACCCAGCGAATGCACGCCGGAAAACCCCCAAAAACATCTGGATTAACCTGCCGAAAACCACAGAAAAACCCGAGCAGGAGCCGATCGCAGCCTCCGACACCGGAGAAGAGGCAGTGAATAAATTAGAAAAACAGTTTGCATGAATGATTGAAAAGTGAAACGCTGTTTGCAAAGAAACTACTGAGCGAAAATGTCTGAAATTTACATATGAGGTCCAGGGAATGATAATAAAAAGGGCTGTTACAGAAAAAATAAGTAAACTTAAAAAAAATAAAAAATCGGACTTTTAAAAAAAAAAAAATCCAGAAAAATTCTTAAAATATCCTAAAAAAATCTATAAATAAAGAGACTCTTTACTGCAGAATTTTATAATGAACGGTTTATTAGATATTGAATTAAAACGGGAATATTCTTAACATTGAAGCCTATGGGATTCTCCTGAATAAACTTGCCGAATTAAACCACCGAATGGCAGGACATTAGGGGAACCTTTCACTGCTGGTTTGTGTTCTCTGAATAGCCGAAGCAGTGCTTTTTCATGGGGGATTCACTGCCCTCTAACAGGCACCGAACAGGCACCGTATGTGCAGGCAATTCGCCAGGATTTGGTGAATTGCATGCTCTCTGGATAGCCGAATGGCCAAGAAAGGCAACCGAACGCTGATTTTCAGAGTTCGGTTACCTTTCTCAAGCAATTCGGATCTCTTTGAATAACCCTGACGGTTTCTTTTTATGTCACTGAATATTTCTGAATTCTGCTCAGTGACACCACCTGGTATTTGTTTGTTTTGTTTATGGTTATTCTTTTTAAAGGACACTACCACAGACAAATAAAACGTTCTTATGGTCTTTATTTTATGTTGCTGATATCTTACATATGCTTTGCTTTTCTCCTGCATGTTAAGAAAATGTTTTTCTCTGTATGTGGCACTACACTTCTCTGTATGTGCATCCATTGTGTTGTAAACTGCCCCCCTTTACATCACTTGCTCATCACGCTGTGTCAACAGCCATAGAATGCAGTCTATGGGTCTGACATCCAGGCAGCCAAATCACATCATTGTACTGTGTGGGATGTATGCAAAGGACATCACCGGGGGGGGGGGTAGATTAGAAGTCTTTTAAGTCTTATCTCATTCAGCTGCCATCTCTTACGGTAGCATATAAAACACAATAAACCCCCTGCTGCCTTACCTAAACATGCTCTCCTCCACTCAACTTACTGTTAAATACCGTGAAAGCTAAACCACAGCTGTAAAGTAAAACCTTTGCACAGATTTTGGTAAGTGTATATTTACTTCCTACATGCAATTACTTCAAACAAAGAAAAAAATAGCAGCATGTGTTTTGCAATGTGGTTTTATTTGTAATGCACAAATAATCTAGTTACAGTTTATGTAAGTGACAGTGTCCCTTTAGGGATCAGGAACCCACAAGGATTTGGACTACGTTAAACCAGGTTGCCGTAACGACAGTGATAAGCTACTTGCTGGACTATTTGACTTGAATACAATAGGTACTTCTCTACCTTATGTTGTTTCTTCTAGTATCAAGTTGTCACTTTCTCCTACTGTTGCAGTATCAGGACAACATGACCTTTGGTTAGAGCTCAACGTGTAACTGCTCTTTAATGTTTTATTAAGTTTGAGTTTGAGTTTTCTTGTGGCCATGGAAGGCAACATTGTTTTACAGTGGCAAGAAAAAGTATGTGAACCCTTTGGGATTACGTGGAGTTTTGCATGAATTGGTCATAGATGAAGATCAGAGCACATTTTAAGTCACAGCAATTTGAAAAACACAGTCTGCTTAAAATAATACAACACAAACATTATCAGGGTTATCCAAAGAGATCCGAATTGCTTGAGGAAGGTAACCGAACGCTGAAAATCAGTGTTCGGTTACCTTTCCTGGCCATTCGGCTATCCAGAGAGCAGGCAATTCGCCAAATCCTGGCGAATTGCCTGAACATACGGTGCCTGTTCGGTCCCTGTTCGAGGGCAGTGAAATCCCCATAGAGAAGCACTGCTTCGGCTATTCAGAGAACACAAACCAGCAGTGAAAGGTTCCCGAAATGCCCTGCCATTCGGTGGTTTAATTCGGCAAATTTATTCAGGAGAATCCCATAGGCTTCAATGTTAAAAATATTCCCGTTTTAATTCAATATCTAATAAACCGTTCATTATAAAATTCTGCAGCAAAAAGTCTCTTTATTTATAGATTTTTTAGGATACTTTAAGCATTTTTCAGATTTTTTTTTTTTTTTTTAAAAAGTCTGATTTTTTTTGATTTTTTTTCAGTTTACTTATTTTTTTTGTAACAGCCCTCTTTATTATTATTCCCTGGACCTCCTGTGAAAATTTCAGACATTTTCGCTCAGTAGTTTCTTTGCAATCAGCGTTTCATTTTCCCAGATTCATACAAATGGTTTTGCTAATTTATTCACTGCCTCCTCTATGTCACAGCTGCTTTGGCTCTGTGTGATTCGGCTCCTGTTCGGCTTCTTCAAAGGTTAAAACAGATGTTTTTGCTTGTTTTCAGCGTGCATTCGGTTAGTTTTCGTCAGGTTTGCGGCAGCTTTTCCCTGCAATTCGGGGACCCTGTGCTGTTTGCTGAATACACTGCAGGGTCACCGAAATGGGATCGGCAAAAGGAACCGAATTGAAGAGAACGAAAAGTCACCGAACGTGCGGTGACTTTTCGAATCTCTTTGGATAACCCTGAATATGTTTTCATGTGTTTATTGAACATAACATGTAAACAATCACAGTGCAGGGTGGAAAAAGTATGTGAACCTTTGGACTTAATAACTGGTTGACCCTCCTTTGGCAGCAATAACCTCAACCAAACGTTTCCTGTAGTTGCAGATCAGACCTGCACAACGATCTGGAGTAACTTTGGACCATTCCTCTTCACAAAACTGTTTCAGTGTAGCAATATTCTTGGGATGTCTGGTGTGAATCGCTCTCTTAAGGTCATGCCACAGCATTTCAATCAGGTTGAGGTCAGGACTCTGTCTGGGCCACTCCAGAAGGTGTATTATGTTTTGTTGAAGCCATTCTTTTGTTGAATTACTTGTATGCTTTGGGTCATTGTCCTGTTGCATCACCCATCCTCTGCGGAGCTTCAGTTGGCGGACAGATGGTCTTACATTTTCCTGCAAAATGTCTTGATAAACTCTGGAATTCATTTTTCCATCAATGACAACAATCCGTCCAGGCCCTGAGGCATTAAAGCAGCCCCAAACCATTATTCTCCCTCCACCATGTTTTATAGTGGGGATGAGGTTTTGATGTTGGTGTGCCGTGCCTTTTTTTTCTCCACACATAGTGTTGTGTGTTTTTTCCAAACAACTCAATTTTGGTTTCATCTGTCCACAGAATATTTTGCCAGTAGTGCTGTGGATTATCCAGGTGATCTTTTGCAAACTTCAAACGTGCTGCAATATTCTTTTTGGACAGCAATGGCTTCCTCCGTGGTGTCCTCCCATGTACTCCATCCTTATTGTAAATGTGTCAATAAAAATGTTAGCATGTGCAGGAGATTTCTGTAAGTCTTTAGCTGACACTCTAGGATTCTTCTTTACCTCATTAAGCATTCTGCGCTGTGCTCTTGCAGTCATCTTTACAGGACGACCACACCTAGGGAGAGTAGCAACAGTGCTGAACTATCTCCATTTGTAGAAAGTCTGTCTTACCGTGGACACATGAACATCCAGGATTTTGGAGATACTTTTATAACCCTTTCCAGCTTCATGCAAGTCAACAATTCTTGATCGTAGGTCTTTTGAGAGCTCTTTTCTGCGAGGCATGGTTCACATCAGGCAGTGCTTCTTAAAACCAGTAAATCCAAAACTGGTGTGTGTTTTTAAAGGGCATGACAGCTTTCAGCAACACATCCAATAATATCACACTGATTGGACTCAAGGTTGGCTCACTCCTGGCTCCAATTAGCTCTTGGAGAAGTCATTAGGCTAGGGGTTCACATACTTTTTCCATCCTGCACTGTGAATGTTTACATGTTCTGTTCAATAAACACATGAAAACATATCATGTTTGGGTTGTATTATTTTAAGCAGACTGTGTTTTTCAAATTGTTGTGACTTAGATGAAGATCAGAGCACATTTTATGACCAATTCATGCAAAACTCCACGTAATCCCAAAGGGTTCACATACTTTTTCTTGCCACTGTAGATTAAGACTATTCTACTACAGTATATTGTGATGATAAAATGGTTTACAGTCAACATAGATACAAGAATGAGTTTAAATAGAAACCTCTCCCTGCACGTGTGAAGTGAAGGCTTCTCATAACAATAACGTGTGTTTGGACTGGAGATGTGAACTGCATGTCATTAATGAAGTGCAAATACTGTACCAATTGCAATTAATGTTTATATAAAATTATGTTTACAAATAATGTAAGATACATTTACTAAAAAAAACACAAACAAACTAGTAATTATTATTTCCAGGACATCTAAACATGTCAGGATGTTAAAAACTAAAACATAGTCAAAATTAATGTAATATATATTTTTCTCACTACAAAGTGATTTGATTTAATGCATTAAAGGTTTACATCGTGTTTATTACCCGGATTTCACAACATCACAGATCAGTCACTTTCTGTAAAAATAATCTGCTGTTTATTTTTGATCATTTGCATGCCATTTTTTTTTCTAATGTTTATCTCTCTGCGATTATTAGTCGCTTCTTTGCGATACATTTTCCTAAAAATATAGTTACAAGTGATTTTTTGTATAATGAATGTGGAGAAGGTAACACAGCTCTCCCCGCTTCTTCAGAAGTGGGTCAGTCAATAGAATAACCCTCATCAGTAAATACCACTGATAATAATATTTTTTGGCTTAAAATAAAGCTCAGCTATTTTCCCGTTACCATAAGCATTATTTTTTTTATAAAATATATAATGAAACCGTATGCAAGTCTTGCGTGTGTTAAATTATATTTCTTTCATTACTATTTTCGATAACTAATTTAATCATTTCCAAGAATAAAGCAATTAAAAATATAAGGTCCTATTCCAGCTGAGCTAGGAAAAGGGAGTTGCTAATAGGAAAATGCATCAAGAGCCATTAACCCTTAGTGGTTCCCCATTACAGGCTTTGTTATGAGTGAGCAACTATATTAGCAGTTTGAAACAGAATATACAGTATAAGAGCTGCCATCATTTACCAGCAGTAGCACAGTGCACCACTGCTGGTAGTAGCTGTGAGTCCTCAGAAACCATAGAGAACCCTTTGCTAGATTGTTCCCAGTTTGCTTCTGCAAAAGCGTGACGAGGCAACAGATCACGCCACCCTCTGGATCATGGTACGTGATTGGCGCCAAGCCATTGAACTTTCACAATGTACTGTCAATTTTGTGAGTCTTCCAAATTTTAGTAATTCCGGATTAGTGTAACCCGGGACAGTCGCTACCGATTGGGAATCCGGCTCTTGAGCGATGCAGCAGACCACAGCACATAGTGGGAGCCTATGGGTCATGCCTCTGAGTCACTTTGAGCTTCATGTTTGCAGCGCAAGACCACACAGCGTTCCCAGCACACTGGGGGCTGCAGCAGGATGGGGATGGTAACTCTCCCTCTACGATCCCCTTCCTCTAAAACAGTGGTTCCCAACCACGGTCCTCAAGTACGCCCAAAAAGCCAGGTTTTAGGCTGAGGTCAGACTAACGCATTTTTAACGTGCGTTTAGGCGCACTTAATCACAGCCGCAGTAGCAGCAAATGACGGGCAATGACGGCCAATATACAAAGTCCGGCCGCACAAAAGTCCGGCCGTGCAACGCAAGTGGAAAATGAACGCATTTTTTCGAGAATGCAGAACCGCTAGTACTGAAGTACAGAGTGCGATGCGTCGGCTAGCGGCGTGTTTGCGTGATTAGGAGATGTCAAATGCTGCTAATGTCCAGCCTAGATAACGTCTAGATGCAAAAAGTGTTTTATTATTGACGATCCGTAAAAAATCACGCACGAAAATGCGCATCGTATGACCGTTTTCGCGCATTCCGTGAAAAAATACGTCAATGCTTCGGACACACGTTTTGACGGTCACTGTGAATAATGCATTCGTTTGACCCTAGCCTTAAGGATTTCCTTGGGGAAATGTAGGTTGAATCCTGCAATCACTCAGCAGAAAATCATATCAACTGTGCTGTGCTTCGGATAGCTGGAAAACCTGGCCTGTTGGGGGTATTTGAGGATCAGGGATGGGAACCACTGCTCTAAAACATTGGATTCTGAAATCCAAAAGAATCTGAAATCCAAAATGCTCAGAGGGCCTGAACATTCCGGAAAAGGATTACTCAACCTGTGCCAGATATTTCTCAATACAACCTAAACTATGTTATCGGATAACAGTAGAGTTAACATCACTGCTCTATAATCGTGAAGACCGTGGAGACCCAGGTTCGAATCCCGGCAAGAGCACCTCTCCAGTAAGTGTCCTTGGGCAAGACACCTAACGGTACATACTCGCCACCCAGGACATACTTGAAAACAAGAGAAATCTCAATGTATCCTTCCTGGTAAAATCCTTTCTCAAAAAAAACCAACCTGTAATATTTTATAAAATGGGGATAGATCCAATTGATTGTTGATAAATAATCCCAAGTTTCATATACTTTTATATAACATCAGGGTTTCTATCTCAGATAGATACGAATGTTATACACCACTATAATATATATTTAATTTATAGATACACAACAAAGCCTTGAATGACATTTAAAAGCTCTGTATTCAACAACTATAATGATGCAAGCTTTGTAAAGGCGGCTTTTGAATTTCCCCTGTTCTTTCCTTGAACTGTGTTCTTTTTAATATTAAGGAGATATAAAATATTGCTGAATGCAAATAATAATTCTGAAGTAGAAAGGATTGCAAAGCTGCAACCCATTATTCTGTTTGACAGTACAAATGTTACATTCGTATAATTGTTTGTATTATATACATACTCGAAGTTAAAATATTTTGTAGCTAACAATAGTATTATGAAGTGAGCTTATGTCAGATGCAATGCAGTAGTTGCTATGGTTATGATCAATGTGGTGCAGAAAATATAACAGCCAAGCTAATTACAAGGAAATTACATGATTTAACTCGTGCCTGGCTCTTGTGAGATATCACTTATTCTATTTAAAATAAAGGTATACATGTTCAAAGTTTCAACACACAGAAATTGTAGCCAATCAAATAACCCTCAACATTACCTACCTGCATTGGTAGAATTAGACATATCCCATCACGTCATGCCCGCGGGTGTCATTCCTTAAAGATTGACGTGACCATGATGGGAGAAAAGACCTACAGGTCTATTCAAAGAAAGGTGAAACTCAGGAGAATGACTGGAGAAGTGAAAATTCTAGGTCAAAATAGTCAAACCAGAAAAATTCTCCCATTTATCTCACTTTCCAAATCAGCTATTTGGTCTATATTGCTCTCTCCTCCTGCCAATTCTCCTGATTTTCATCTTTCTCTGAATAACCCTGATGATGAACAAATTTACCTACAAACACAATTCCTAGCATAGGAAAGTCTGCAAATCAGTTTCAAACTATGAACTCACAGCAGCAACGACTGCCTGAAAGATCTCATGCACAAATGCCTTTAAACACATTCAGGGTTATTCAGAGAGAGGTGAAACTCAGGAGAATGACTGGAGAATGGAAAATTCTAGGTCAAAATAGCCAAACCAGAAAATTCTCCCATTTATCTCACTTTCCAAATCGGCTATTTCGACCTAGAATTTTCCATTCTCCAGTCATTCTCCTGCTTTTCACCTCTCTCTGAATAACCCTGTATCATAAACTCCAAATATAAAAGCCAACCAGCAGATCATAATTTTGAATGAAGTAACTGTTCTCATTTATATTTTCTGTATATTATTTGCTGGCTGCTATTAATTATGTCAATATTCGTTTTATCAGCCATAGCAATGACCAAAATGACAATATTTCAATAATATAGAAACATATTTAATCCTTTCGCTGCTGAGGCATTTCACGCCTCTGTGCTGAGCTCATTTTTACCTGTTTCGCTCATCTTGTTTAAATGCGTTTTGAAGGCTTATTTTAGTATATGACCCAGACATATTATATATCGTTCTTTCCGTCAGACTCGGCAGATTCATAAAATATCATTACTATATGTATACGTCATGTCCTGTCTGTATATTATAACAAAGAATGCAATAAAATTAGAATTTTCAATAATTTACAATGGGTAAAGTATTTTTTTTCACATTTTAACATGCGAGCAAATGCGGTTATATTTTGTATGGGTGCGCTTGTTAAAAAAATTAGAAACGGGGTCTCGTTACATTTTTTTTGGGGGGAAAATTACGCAATTTTTAACAGACGCACCTCAAACAAAAATCGTTAGTGCAGCATCATTGTTCACTTTATAATTGAAATGGGAACAATATTGCTGCATTAACTAAAAACAAAAAAAATTGTTTATTTTTTTATAATTTTTTTTAAAACTTTTTTATTTTTATTTTTAATTATTTTAAAAAAAAACTTTTTACATGGTCATGTTTGGTATCGTTGGAAAGGCCATGCTCTGGTCGATCCAACGAGATCAAACATTAACCCCTAGCTGCCACGGATCAGGAGATAGGACCATTGCTTGCAGCTAGGGGTTATCTCCCGATCCGTGGCAGCTAGGGGTTAACTCCAGGACTGGTGTCATCGTGCTATGCACAATGACGCCAGCCCTCAGGGGGAGTTCCTGGAGGCTTGGCCGACATCCAAGGTGTCGGCCAGCTCTGGGAGAGGATCACGATCCGGCACCGAATCGTGATCCAGCTCCCCAGGGGTTAATGTCAGCCACCATTTGGAAGGACAGGCTGTGCCCTTCCAAACGGTGCCTGCCTTAACCCTGTGGCCCCCGGCGATCAGGAGGGAGAGAGGTCCGAAGGACCTCCCCCCCCTCCCTTTCAGGTGCCTCCTCTGCACACGCGGAGGGGGCGCCTGAATTAGATGCATCGCGCCGCCGCAATGACATCTAATGTCCCCACCGGGGTCCCGGAGTGCTGGGCTGACATCCAAGATGTCAGCCCGCACCGGGGGGGCAGTGAGTGAATGTTTAGATGAGGCTGCAGGAGGTCTATTGTAATCCATTGTACCTGAGATAAGAGATGGCAGCTGATTGAGATACGTCAGAAGCTTAAATGACTTCGAATTTACCCCCTGGTGGTGTCTTTTGAATACATCCCACACAATACAATGATTTGAGCTGGCGCCTGATTCATAAACTCCCTTCTATGCTCAATGCCAGACAGTGAGGAGCAACTGATGTAAAGATACTGGAGGGGGGGGGTCAGTTTACAACACAAAAGATCACAAAATGAATGCACCAGGTGAAATATATATATTATAGCTCAAATAGAGATTACTTTCCCTGGGAAAGATAGTAGTCCAGGCAGCAAAAGTTTGTTTTAAATCCGTCTAGCAGTCAGTATTTATTAGGGATGCACAGATACCAAATTTTTAGGAATGAGTACAAGTACCGATACTTTTTTAAAGTACTCACCAATACGAGTACTGATACTTTTATTTAAGGTCATGTGACGCTGGCCAAATGCTTTTCATGCATGCGGCCAGCTTCCCCAGCCCCGCGGATACCGGCAAGCTGGCCCAGCGCTGGCTTCCGGTATTGGGGGAACGTCAACGTATGGGCCAATTGCACGAGTACCAAGTACTCGTGCAAATGGCAGTATTGGCACCGATACCGATACTAGTATCGGTGCATCCCTAGCATTTATTTTAAAAAAGGTTACGATAAAACAAGGTAAGACAAAAAACAAATCCTTGCCATCCAGGCTCTGACTAAACAGGCAGGTTTCCTCTCTAGCAAGTGGTTTGCTTATCTC
The DNA here is from genome assembly GCA_009667805.1 of Leptobrachium leishanense. NCBI lineage: Eukaryota > Metazoa > Chordata > Amphibia > Anura > Megophryidae > Leptobrachium > Leptobrachium leishanense. The sequence goes on from CM019070.1 coordinate 45,622,470, forward strand.
AGCCACCTCACCAAACAAAAGTACTTTTAGCAATCTTCTACTCACGCACATTCAACTTGTAGCTCTTTCAGAATGCTGTCCGAGTCCCAGGCTAGAGCAACACATGTTTCAGCCTTCCCCTTTTATCTCACCTGGATAAGCAATAATTAAGCAATTAACTATCCAGGTGAGAGACAAAAACCCCGAGCTGGATTATGCAAATCCAAAATCAGGCCGAAAATCCGGTCTGGGTTCCGCTAGTACTGCACATAGGACAGAAAATGAGGTGAAATATATCGCTCCTCAATGGCTTTCCCTTTCCTTATGTAACTAGATTGATTGATATATGTATATATCAGAGTATATCAGTGCGTAGTGATACATTTAAAAGACAAGCTTTCCTCTCTTCCTCAGGTCTGGACGCTATACTGAGCAATATTCTAGAATTGAACATTAAGAGTAACACGGGTGGGGGGGGATAGATGTCATAAATAGTGAGAGTCAAATATTGCCCAGTTTAGCATCCAGAACTGAAGAAGAGAGGTTACACTCTCGAAAGCTTGTCTTTTAAATGTAATGTTAGGTATCACTACGTACTGCTATATTCTGGTGATTTTGGCATCTGGACTAACATATCCTATTACATATATAATTTCTTAACAAGAGAAAAACAAAGTACATGTAAGATGTCAGCAATATAAAATAAAGAAAATAAGGACATTTCATGTTTTGGTGGTAGTGGCCCTTTAAAGTAAACTCATTGCGGGATAATACTGAATGTTAAAACTCAGTGAGCTTTACTGCAAAACATGGCGAAACAGCTCCAAGTCCCACTGGTGCATTTAATGTATGGTAGAATCCTGATAGTATGCAAACAACCGCCTTGCATATTGTACTGTGAAAGCCTGCAGGAAGGTTTAGCGTGGACAGTATGCATACAGGGTGCACATTATTTATGCTAAAGTCATAAAGTCTGATTTCCGACATTCACGACACCTGTTGTTGGTCCAGAATAGATGGCAGGAGCGAAATCTCTGAGAATTCCATTTCTCCACATGGAGAAACTTGGGTTTGCATAAAAATTATGCAGAGGGATTCTATGAGAATTCTCCCTTTTCAATGTATTTCACTGGAAAATTGTGTACGTACATTTTTGGTAGCGAAAGGGTCAACGCAAGGAGAATGACAATTATTGTCAAAGTGGTAATGGTTCAATTAAACTATGGACAGCCTGGGCCTCAATTATTCAAATGATTATTACATAGCTAATTACATATGCATCTGCAGCAAGGACATCATTAAACTCATTCACTCACTGCTGGAAAGAGCAAATATTAACTTACTGTTGATGGCAATGAAATTTACTAAGCATTGTGAGGCTCCGTAGAGGGGATAACAATCAGGCTTTATTATGGGCATATTGCAGGTATAAATACCAGTAAATGTCATAGAGGCAGTCATTTTTATTTTCCCAGTTCTTTTGTACATCAATGTTTCCTAAAGGTAACAGCGACTGACGATTAAATTCCAACAAGTATAAAAAGCCTAAAATCAATCGAGTACGTTTAAAACATTACTTGGCCATTCGCTACGTTATTGCAGCAAATATTTGGAGCAAGTTACCCTCTGAAAATCACCTTTTGCGTTGCTGGACCAAGCACTATAACTCATGTTTAAATGCACAATATGTTTAACGACAGCAATAGTGAAGTCATTGATAATAAAAGGATTTAACGCTATGGCAGTTATATGAATTAATGTTATCATAAGTGAAGAGAAAATAGTGTAGACAAGGATTATAAATTCATATAGTGGAAACAAGTTCTGGCAAACAATTTGCCTTTTTTACTGAAAATGTGTTACATCCTCAGCCCCTGCGGTGCTTCCTGGGGGGGTCTGGGCATGGTTCGGTGCCGCTGGCTGGTCAAGTGCCAGCACCATGTAGTGGCCGAGCGGCGTCCGAGGGGGCAGGGCCTGGCGTGGTCACGAGGAGCCGTCGGGTTTAAAGCAGGGCGCGAGGAATTGCCTCGTCGTCCCGATGTGGAGTTCATTCCCGCATCGCTTCCTATTGATTCTCATTGCTGTTCAAGTTGCCGACCCATTCACGGCTACGATTCCTGCTCCTGATTTTGACCCGGCTTGTCTTTGACTATTCTCATGTTTCATGCTATAGCAGTTACAAGTGCTGTGGGTTGTTGGTTTAACCCTATGCAGGCTGCTTGGGGTTTTACTCGCCTCTTGGGGATTTTCCCATCTTGCTCTGGTATATCATATACAGCCTTATCGGGGTTCTGCTCCAGGCCCAAGGTTTATGATATACGATCGTGCACACTTGTACAATCTGCAAAAACGAAAGACCGCTGGTTTTCTGCTTATGTTCATCTTGCTCAAGTTGCCAAGTGTACCCAGGCTTGTACTATCCTTACGCCATTATATGTGTCCATAGACCTTGGTAATTATAAAGTACAACATACCCGTTTTGGTTTCACAGAAAACGCTAAGTTGGTCCGGTCGTTGACTGCCCTACAGTCTGCACAATTCATTAACTATCGTACTGACTACTTTGGTACACCCACTCCAGTCTTGCAGCTCTCTGTATTGTTGTGTGCTCTAAGTTGTCCGTTGGTCTCGAAACCTTTGGAACTTAGTAGCAGTTCAGTTCTCTTGTCATACTCCTTGGCTTTGGAGTATACAGCAAGTCTGAAAATACTGTTTACTTTGTTAAGATCGAGCGGACAATTCTGTCCAATAAGATCTCAACCTCGCTACTCCTGTGTGAGCACCGCAGTGTCCGTTACAAAATGTAGTACAAACGTTCAACGCTATTGAGAAACAGTGAGACACCTTTGCAACTAAGAATTGCTTCACTAACAGAAGGGAAGCCATCAGGGGGTGACAGCCCATGATGTCTTCAGGTGCCCAGTGCCTCCAGCGGGCCCTGGGCAAACTCTGCACTTTTTTTAAGTGACACTAACATAAGGATATCCCATGCCTCCCATGACTGACCCAAGAATATATCAACAAATTTCCCAGTGGACCGTGGCATCTGGGACTGGTAATCGTGTTCCGAATTATCACTGGAGGAGTGATAAGTATGGCCCATACCAGGTTGAGGTGCAGATCAAAGCTCTCCCACAAGGGAACACCTTTTATCCCCATACTGGAGGGGAAGAGTTTACCGAAATAGGTAGATAATGGAAGGGGGCCCGACCAATGGTTTATAAGGGGCACCAAGAATTCTGTTGGCAGCCCTGACCAACAGGCTCATACACAGTGACCCCTATTCCAGGCAACTCAGCACCTAAATTTTACAAAGACTCTACATTATGCTTTTGTTGGTAACATCTACTGAGTGAGGTAATGGCACGTGGTAATGGCAGAATGGATAAATGCACTATTTTACCCAGCATCCATCACTTTCAGCAGTCAGGCACATCCCGGTCTCCAGTGGGCATATGGTAGAGAGAATGCTGGAGCTGGACTTGTCCCAATCATAGGATACCTGAGGAATTCACAGACTGCACTAAAATAGTGGCACATGTCTTGTACAGACTGAAGGGAGATATTGCTGGGATACCCCACTGGCCAGCCCCTACAATAGTCCAGTTTCACCATGATTAACTTTACCAGAGGCCCTATTCCATAGTTTTCGATACGATCGATGACTACAGGAAACGTTGCACATAACACCCATTCTTGCTGCAAACTAGGCTTGCGGATCGAGTGATGCAATTCCCTGCGCAAAGTTACTATAAGTTAACGTCTCCTACACCGAATATAGGAAACGATCCACATGAAAACCCCAGCTATTCCGAAGTAGCTTATGCTTCCACCCGGGAGCTGGTCCTTGAAGTCAGTGAAGTGATTTTACATTTGTAAACTCACGTCACACGCCTTGAACCCCCCCCCCCCATTAAATCCTATACTCACCTCACATTAATATTATTATATTTTAGCTTGTGGTATTTGTGGCTGTGCCATCTGATAATTTTTGTTTTCAAATTCATAGGAGCAATGTTATAAAAACAGAAAAAGTATTCATCGATTTATATAAACATGGGAGAACAAATTCACGAGTAGCTGCTGTGCAGTAGATAAATAATGTATGATATCGCATTAATTAATTTACACTAGATAATTAGTATAGTAAATTAATAATAATATAACCAAAAGGGCAACAACCAAGGTTCATGACTACCAGGACTGCTAAACGTTATCTCCGGTATACAGGATCAGAGCTTATAAAAGATGCAGAGATATTCAAAATCAATATAATGGCACGTGATCTATTTAGCAAGTCATAAAATACTTTGATCATCAAAAATGTGAATTCCTTGTACAAAAGCCAATCTTGTTCCACCACCCTCAAGATCTGTTCGTGCAAGGCACATTTTGTTAAAATCTCTGCAAGATCTCCTCTGTCTCTATGGAGTCCTGGAGCATGTAACATTAAACGCGCTTAGCAAGTCTGGTGTTATAAGATTTCAGTTTGGCAGCAGGGCCAGACTTCTAATTAGGCAGAGTAGGCATGTGCCTACAGGCACATGCCACTTAAATTGCTCTGTGAAAAAAAAATACAATTTACAATAATTTAGGCCCCTATATTCCTAGAGCCCTACAGGCTAGAGGGGCATATAAGATACCATTGGAAATGGCAAATTATGACCTTTCCAATAATATCAAATATAACCAGGTTGATGTAAAAAAAAACAAGATAAAATATATATTTTTTTAAACACAGCACTATTGTTGACTTTACAATTATAAACTCACAAATTACTAACTCACCTTCCCATTTCCCACACTGCCAGCAAGTGTGAAGGTGATGGTACACAGGATTGTTTCATCGACAACGTAGACGGTGGCACTGCAGTAGGAGAGGCAGGGGGACTTTGGAACCTGCATCTCTGCACAATGTCAAGTGAGGTGTCATTGTAAAGACCAGAGTCTATCCAATGATAACAAACATGACTATGTAAAATGTAAAGATAGAGAACTGAAAAAAGTCAAATGCCAAAATTTTCTTTTTTCTCTGTTCTATGGTAGTGGCATTATGTGCTTTTACTTCTAAAGCAAACAAAATGTCACATTTCCAGCCCTGATCCCTATTGTGAGCCGGTCCGGGCCAGCTATTTTCCTTGTCTGGGCTACCCCTTCCTCTACCTCCGTTCCTGGATTCCCCTGTAGCCAGCCTGGTTTGAGATCACATGATCTGCCTGCTCTACCCTACTCCCTATTTATATCCTGTCTCTCCCATTGCTCAGGGCTCTTGCATAAGGCTCAGTTTGCTCCCTGGTATTCTGCCTGTGGTTCCAATTCTAGTTATTTTGACTCTGATTTTCCCTTTGTATTCATTTTGTCCAGCTTGTTTCTGGTGCTATGCTTTTCTTGTTGTTTTATTTTAGTTCTTTTGTGTTTTCTGAGGTCCCACTGAGGTCCCCTTCCTTAGAATACAAGGACCGCATTCTAAATTAGGGTCCCCTTTAGTGTGCTGCTGGGTGCAAGTATATTGTTGTTCTCTCTTCCGTAACCCTTGTGCTTCCTGTTGTCCTGCTCTCTGTATCTTGTTGTCTTTTTCCCTCCTCTCCTGATTCTGCGTGTTATGTAGCCTGCGGCTATCCTGCCGCTATCCTGCCTAAAGGGCTCTCTATCCCTAATGACGGGCCACCTTGGATCATGCCAGGTGCCCACGTGACAGAAATCCACTACACTAACTCACCTTCTCACTTCCCACACCGGGAGCAAATGTGGAGGTGATGGTTATTACATTGGTTAATCTAAAACACAAGCTCTGCTGTGATGAGTGCGGGAGGCCTTTGGAAAACTGTATTTCCATTCCTTACACCACACAAGGTCAATTTAGGTGTCATTGGATGGGTCAGAGTCCTGATGTTGTAAAAATGAAAAAACAAAAAATCATTCCCCCCTCTATTGTTCCAACAAAGCAAAGCAAGTTTTAATATCGTATTGAAAAATTGCAGAAAATAAAGCGGCATCAAAAAAACGAAGGGTTTAAAAAAGTCACATCTTGAAAAAGACCCTGAGTTGTGTCTATATTTAGATGATCAGAATTCTGGTTACTCTGGGCTGAAATGGAGCATCTTTTTCCATAGCTAGGGTTAGAAATCAGGGTTAGACTTAGAAACTAGGGTCAGGATTAGGTTACGATTTGTGCTTACAGTCAGGTCCAGAAATATTGGGACATCGACACAATTCTAACATCTTTGGCTCTATACACCACCACAATGGAGTTGGAATGAATCAAACACATGGTGCTTTAACAGCAGACTGTCAGCTTTAATTTGAGGGTATGTACATCCAACGCAGGTGAACGGTGTAGGACTTACAGCCGTTTGCAGATGTGCCTCCCACTTGTTAAGGGACCAAAGGTAATGGGACAATTGGCTTCTCAGCTGTTCCATGGCCAGGTGTGTGATATTCCCTCATTACCCCAATTACAATGTGCAGATAAAAGGCCCAGAGTTCATTTCAAGTGTGCTATTTGTATTTGGAATCTGTTGCTGTCAACTCTCAAGATGAGATCCAAAGAGCTGTCACTATCAGTGAAGCAAGCCATCATTAGGCTGAAGAAACAAAACAAACCCATCAGAGAGACAGCAAGAACATTAGGCGTGGTCAAAACAACTGTTTGGAACATTCTCAAAAGGAAGGAACGCACCGGTGAGCTCAGCAACACCAAAAGACCCGGGAGACCACAGAAAACAACTGTGGTGGATGAATGAAGAATTCTTTCCCTGGTGAAGAAAACACCCTTGGCCAGATCAAGAACACTCTCCAGGAGGTAGGTGTATGTGTGTCAAAGTCAACAATCAAGAGAAGACTTCACCAGAGTGAATAAAGAGGGTTCACCACAAGATGTAAACCATTGGTGAGCCTCAAAAACAAGAAGGCCAGATTCAGAGTTTGCCAAACAACACCTAACAAAGCCTTCACAGTTCTGGAACAAGATCCTATGGACAGATGAGACCAAGATCAACTTGTACCAGAGGGATGGGAAGAGAAGAGTATGGAGAAGGAAAGGAACTGCTCATGATCCTAAGCATACCACCTCATCAGTGAAGCATGGTGGTGGTAGTGTCATGGCGTGGGCATGTATGGCTGCCAATGGAACTGGTTCTCTTTTATTTATTGATGTGACTGCTGACAAAAGCAGCAGGATGAATTCTGAAGTGTTTCGGGCAATATCTGCTCACATTCAGCCAAATGCTGCAGAACTCATTGGACGGCGCTTCACAGTGCAGATGGACAATGACCCAAAGCATACTGCAAAAGCAACCAAAGAGTTTTTGAAGGGACAGAAGTGGAATGTTATGCAATGGCCAAGTCAATATCCTGACCTGAATCCCATTGAGCATGCATTTCACTTGCTGAAGACAAAACTGAAGGGAAAATGCCCCAAGAACAAGCAGGAACCGAAGACAGTTGCAGTAGAGGCCTGGCAGAGCATCACCAGGGATGAAACCCAGCGTCTGGTGAGGTCAATGTGTTCCAGACTTCAGGCTGTGATTGACTGCAAAGGATTTGCAACCAAGTATTAAGATGAGAAAGTTTGATTTATGATTATTATTCTGTCCCATTACCTTTGGTCCCTTAACAAGTGGGAGGCACATCTGCAAACTGCTGTAAGTCCTACACCGTTCAATTAAGGCTAGGGTCAGACGAACGCATTTTCGCGTTGTCTGTGAAAAAGTGCGTTCGAACGAATGGACGTATTTTTTCACGGAGTACGCGATAGCGGTCATACGATGCGCATTTGCATCCGTGATTTTGTACGGATCATCAATAAAACACTTTGTGCATCTGCCCGTTATGTTGGCCGGACATTAGCAGTGTCTGACATCTCCAATTCACGCACACACGCCTCTAGCGGACGCAGCGCACTCTGTACAACCGTACTAGAGGTTTTACGTTCTCGACAAAATGCGTTCGTTTTCCACTTGCGTTGCGCAGCCGGACTTTTGTGCGACCGTACTTCGTATATTGGCCGTCATTGCCCGGCATTTGCTGCTACTACGGCCGTGATTAAGTGCGCCTGCAAGCGCGTTCGCACTGCGCTCGTCTGACCCTAGCCTAAAGCTGACAGTCTGCTGTTAAAGCACCATGTGTTTGTTTCATTCCAACTCCATTGTGGTGGTTAGGGATGAGCCGAACACCCCCGAGTTTGGTTCGCATTCGAACTCAAACTTTCCAAATGTTCGAATTCGAACTCAAACTTTCCAAATGCTCGCATTCGAACTCGAATGCAATACGAGTCAATGGGACTGAAAATTCAATTTTTAGAGTGCCCTCCAAGAGGGCATATTTGCAAGATATTTGCCATAAAAGGTGTATGGGGGTCCGGGTAGTGTCCTGGGGGACAGGAAACAAGGCCAAAAAGTAAAAAAAAAAAAAACGTTTTTAAAGGGACAGTGAGTTTTCCATGAAATAAGGGTTAAAAATAAAAACGAAAAATTCCTTCAAATATCGTGCCTAGGAGGTCCCCATAACCTGCCCGTGAAGTGGCGGATTTGTAGGATGTATAGAAATATGTAAAAACCAAAAAATGAAATTTTCAAATGACGGTAAATGCTTTTCCTTTAATCTATCCATAAACAACTGCTTGGGCGGCAGTCTGTATGAAAAGAGGAGACATTTTCGCACACGCAGAAAAAGTTTAGTGATTTTTTGGCTAAATTGTGGTGAAACTTATGCAGGCTTTGGATGAAAGTAACAATAGGTGCTTTAAAATTGGGCCTTTAGCGTCGGCAACAGTGCAGTCACACAGTAACCCCTCTGAGGATATGAATCTGATACAGGCGTCAGTGGCAGTGCACCCAAATATTGTGCCTTTGGTGCCAGGCCAGCAAGTGCCATCATACAGTAACCTCTCTGTGGTATTGTGGAAGAGTGCAGGGGTGGACCGTGCGGTCCTATATTAAAAAGATATGAATCTGGTAAAGGCGTCAGTGCACCCAGATATTGTGCTTTTGGTGCCAGACTGCCAGGCCAGCAAGTGCCATCATACAGTAACCCCTCTGTGGTATTGAGGAAGAGTGCAGGGGTGGACCATGCGGTCAGGGCCGGTGCTAGACTATTTTGCGCCCTAGGCAAGACCAGCTACTTGCACCCCCCCAAATAAAAACCGGTAGTAGCCAACTGATGAAGCCTTAGGGATGTTATGTCCTAGGTGAAACGCATTTTGGCTGTTTTAACTTATGTTTTATGGAATAAAATTCTTTTATTTACCTGCTGCTGCACCTTTTGCATCTTTCCTATGGAGACTGTTTTTGGGAAGTTGTACCATCCATAAACAACCATCCAGACGCTTACTCTTTGGACCTGGATTAAGGTCCTGAACCACGTGAGTGATTCCTGCTATCAGTCTGCACTACGTTCTGTATCTCCATTTAAGAGCCCGTGATTGACCGAAACCATAAGAGGTCGATTGGGTGGCCTATAAGTACCCTAAAGCTCAAGATCCCAGAGCCGGTTGTGTAAGGAAAATCGCCGACGGCGTAATAAAAAGCATAGCGCTGCCTTATAGTAATAGGACTTGTAGCAGTAGTACTGACATTCACCTCCTACCGTGCAGCGCTCAGGTGTTGTTTAATCCCACTGATCACCCTGCATAAAACCAGGCTACACCTGAAGCCCAATGCTTTCTCATTGCCTTGGAATCTCCAAGCTGTAAGGAGCTAAACTTGTCTTCTCCAGATCACCTGAATTCCAACTCCCTTACCCGCTGGACCTCTTCTTAAAAAATCTACTTGATACTCTGCTGGATCCCCCATACTATCAAGATCACTCTTGCTACAAACTTTATGGATTTGTTACCCTACCTGGATTACAAGGATTTACCTGTGATTACACCGAAGCTCTGAGGACTCAGATATATATTTATATATTACTTTATCCGCTAGTATTTCTACTTCTCCTAATCTCCAGTTTCCAAGCTATTTCTATATGTTTCTGGACTAGCCACTTATCCCTTCCTAAAGCTTGGTTCATGTTATAGCCTATTATATTCTGTCTATACCTGCAGTCTGCATATATAATATATCCTCTCTGGTTCCTTGCTACTCCATTGCTCCCCCTTTCTGTATGTGAATGTATATATATATATATATGTGTGTATTCTCCCTGTTCATTATCTGTGTTTGCTTCATTATTATAATGCTATATTATCTTTAGTTCTAGCATTTCTGCCTATTCCTTAACTACCAGCGTTAATTTAAGCGCGTTAAAATTTAACGCTGCGTGCAAAAAAAATTGCGCTGCGCGTACGAATTTGCACGGAGAATGTAATAGAGCCCCTTGTTTTTCATAAAAAGAGTCTTCGAAGCAGAATGTGAAGTTTGTCTCCTTATTGGTGGGGTATTGATGAATAGACCCAATCTTCTTCATGTACCCAGGACATACTTGAAAACGAGATAAATCTCAATGTATCCGTCCTGGTAAAATATTCAATAAATAAATGTTTTGGAAGCTCTCAAAGTTCTTATCAAGGCTTTCAAATCGTACTTGGCCAACTAGACTGTTCACTCCGAAGGGACAAAAGGGCATAGATATAGTGACTCCATTTCTTAAGAGCCTACGGAGTAGTTGCCAAAAAGCGCAACTTGGCTGAAATGGCTTGTTGTGCTAATCAGCATTGACTTGGCTAATCAAACAGGGAAATGTCAGCTTAATCACAATGCATTTTGCTATGCAGAGCCAACGATGACAAGCCAACCATGACTCCTTGGTTTCAGCTGAGGTGGTGCCTTAGGCAGGGAACTCAAACTCTGTCACTCTCCTGATGTTTCTGAACCACAACTCAGATGATTCTTTGACCATCTATTGCATTCAGAGAATTCTGGAACTTTTAAGCAATCAACATCTGGGAGGGAGATTGGCGTTTGAGTCCCCTGCTCTTCATGAATGGAGCCCCTAGATCAGTGATGGCAAACCTATGGCACGCGTGCCACAGCTGGCACAGTGAGCTTTAAATGTCAGTTTACTGATATGAATGTCGGCACGCGAGCCATAGGTTTGCCTCGGTATCCAAGACCCTCCGAGTGCTCACCTTTTTTCGAGCGGCCGCCGGCAAAGACTGTAGCTCAGCTGCTCGCCTGGGATCCACCAGCCGCAATCTTGCAGAGTTCACGAGATCTTGAAAACTCCAGGATCTTGCGAGACCGCGGCTTGTGCTGTCAGGACCCCTGTCTGGAGCCCCCCCAGCACCCCACGTAAAGCCCGCCGTAAACGGAAGAAAGGCAAACCTGGTGCTGCGTTGTCATGAGTGCAGGGCAGCACTACCATAACACTGCCTTCAGGATGTCCAACCTTGCTCTTAGCACTGGAAGCACCTGTTAATCCTGCAATCAAGTGACTGTTTGCCTACTTAAGGGTGGAGCACCCAGAAGGCAATGCTTGAGCACTATGGTTCCAGAGCCAGCAAGCGAAGCACACTGAGACCCAGAACTATCCTGTGCCTACCCTCTGCATCCAGAGACTATTCTGTCAAACCCCTGTATCCCCTGACCTCCAGAGGTTTCACCCGAGACCCCTGCATCCTGGTTTCCCGCTGTTTCATCTGCCTCCTGAAATACCAGCATTCAAGAAACCATCCAGCCCTTTTCCTGTCCTGTCTCGTATCCCCAGTAAGTCTCCTCCGTGTGTCTGCCCTCTGTGTCTTCTTGTATTGTTTCCAGCATCCCTTCGTGCCCACCTAAGATTGCTTATTCCATTGGTCCCTCTCCTTAAGTGCTGCCCTTCATCCTGCATAACCTGGACTTATTATTTATCTGAAACCTGACAATAAACCCATGTTTTCCCTAACCTGGTCTCCGTGTGTCACTGCATCCTGGGTTCGGAACCTTGCCTGTCACGCTGGTGCCTTACTGAACCCTTACATGTGCGTGGTTGCCAGGCGAGCGTAATGTTCTAACGTAGTGTGTTTGGAAATAGAATCTGCTGACAGTTTGATCAAGAATGATCCACAGCAGAAGAACGAGAGTCAAGTACGATGCTTTTTTAATTCTTGGAGAGATGTCTATCCCGGTAGCAATTTGTGTACATGGGGCAGATTCGAGAATAAACAAATAACCTCTTTTTACAATGATGAGACTTTTGGGTGACATTAAGCAAGTGACAAATTTCTGCAGCTCGGATTAATATTGTAATAAGTTAAGACATTGATGTGCAGGAAGAGATGAAAATGGCAAAATCTCAAACCGTACAGTGAGCCTTAAATGTCAGTTTACTGATATGAATGTAAAGAGAGCTGTGTATCTATTCTGCATTTCTTTTTGCGCGTATGAAGTACAACCTTTATCACAGTAGTAAATCCTTTTAAGGTGATCTGTCAATCACTGCCAGGGTCACCAAGAAAATAACAAGACATATGTCAGATATTATTTTCCTAGAACGGACTCAGAAAAGATCTCAGACCCTTCGCCACCTTTCCATTTAAATATCAAGAACAGTAAATGGAAGGTCAGTTGCAAGATGATTTTATCGTTTGATTTATTGTAATTTATATTGAAGCTGCATGTGGCAATGTGGCTATTAAAGGCTAGACTTGATCGGCTAAAAAAAAAAAAATATAAAAAAAAAATTAAGAAATGCAAATAAGGCGTTAACAAAATTTTAAAGTGCAAAGACATGTATTTCATTTGAAAGATCCTGCCTTTAATTTAGAAATAAATGTCATCTATAATTTAACTCGTGGCAGATTACAGCTTTCCTTGTTCCTACAGTTTATTTAATTCCTACCGCAAATTTAGTGGAAAAATCTAATCAAATGCCAAAGGCTTTATAATTAGTGTGCTAATTTTTTTTTTTTTAAATTAAAGCAGCTCTATAAGCTAAAAAAAAAATACATTTTACACCTTTCAGTAGCTTTGTTACAAGAGCTTTTTATTTTTGGCAAATGGGAAAGGCATAATGAAAATGGGATTTGAATGATCCTGGTTCTCACAGAGGGTTTTTTGTTGCAATGCATTGTTTGAAGGCTTCTCAGATAGTTCCTATATCCCCACGCCAACTCAGTCTGCAAAACAATATGCGAACGCAAGCAGTGACCTGACTTGGGCAAATTTCCCATAGAAATGTAGTTACATAGTTACATAGTTATATAGGCTGAAAAAAGACATGCGTCCATCGGGTTCGGCCTCTCCCACATAACCTACTGCTGTTGATCCAAAAGAAGGCAAAAAACCCAGTCTAAAATGCTTGCCAATATGCAACATACTGGGAAAACAATCCTTCTTGACACCCAGAATGGCAGTCAGATTTCTCCTTGGATCAAGAAGCTTTTATCCACATATTAAATATTATAACCCTTAATATTCTGTGTCTGCAGGAAGTCATCCAGTCGTTTCTTAAAAGTTTGTACAGACTCTGACCCAACCACCTCAACAGGCAGAGAATTCCACAGCTTTATTGTTCTCACCGTAAAATAACCCTTCCTATGCTTTAAGCTAAATTTTCTTTCTTCCAGTCTAAATGGGTGACCCTTTGTCCTATGTATAGACCTGTTAATGAATAGGTTATCAGACAATGGTTGATAATGGCCCCGTATATATTTATATAAGGTTATCAGATCCCCTCTAAGGTGCCGTTTCTCTAAACTAAACAGGTTTAAGCTTGTTAGTCTTTCCTCATAACTTAACCCTTCCATTCCCCTTATTAATTTAGTTGCCCGTCTCTGCACTTTTTCTAGCGCTATAATATCTTTTTTTAAGACAGGTGCACGGCATATTCAAGGTGCGACCTGACCATTGATTTATACAGGGACAAAATTATGTTTTCATCCCGAGAGTGAACTCCCCTTTTAATGCATGCCAATACTTGCTGGCCTACTTTAATGCATGCCAATGCATGCCAATACTTTGCTGGCCTTGGCGGCTGCTGTTTGACATTGCACATTGTTACTTAGTTTGATGTCTATGATTATTCCCAAATCCTTCTCCTGCTTGGATTTCCCTAACTCCGTATCATTTAGGGTATAAATTACTTGTGTGTTCTTCACTCCAAAGTGCATAACTTTGCATTTATCTACATTAAATTTCATCTGCCATTTAAGTGCCCAGACCCCCAATCTATCTAAATCCCTCTGCAGCGAAGTAACATCCTGCTCACATTGTATTACTTTTCCTAGTTTTGTGTCATCTGCAAACACTGATACATGGCTTTCAATGCCTATCTCAAGGTCATTTATAAATAAATTTAATAGTATTGGTCCTATAACAGACCCCCGAGGGACACCGCTTACCACTGGTGTCCATCTTGAAAATGTACCATTTATGACCACTCTCTGTACCCTATCTTTTAGCCAGTTTTCTATCCAAGAACAAGTATTTTCATCTAGACCAATTTTTCTTAATTTAAATAGTAACCTTTTGTGTGGAACTGTGTCGAAAGCTTTGGCAAAATCCAAGTAAATCACATCCACTGCGACCCCCTGATCTATACTTCTACTTACTTCCTCGTAGAACGTAATTAGGTTAGTCTGACATGATCTGTGTTTCATGAAACCATGCTGATTTTTGCCAATTACATTATACCTCCCAATAAATTCCTGAATATTATCCCTTAGTAACCCCTCAAATACTTTCCCAGCCACAGATGTTAAGCTCACAGGTCTATAATTCCCAGGCACAAATGTTAAACCTTTCTTAAATATAGGGACCACGTCAGCTTTTCTCCAATCCTCTGGTACTATTCCTGAAAGAAAAGAATCTCGAAAGATTAAGAACAGAGGCTCACATATTTCAACACAGCTCTCTCACTACTCGCGGGTGAATTCCATCTGGTCCTGGGGCTTTATTCACATTCCCATTGTTTAATTGCTGCAAAACCTTGTCCTGAGTCAACCAGTCACTTTGTATTAGTAAGTTTTTATTAATGAATTTCATGTCTCCTGTTATAGGTTTCTCTTTGATAAATACTGAAGAAAAATAATCATTCAAAATTTCTGCCTTATCCTGATCTTCCGTTAACAATAACCCTGACTCAGATTTTATTGAACCTACATTTTCACTGTTGGGTTTTTTAGAATTTATGTACCTAAAGAATCTTTTAGGGTTGGTCTTGCTCTCTTTGGCTATTTCTTTTTCATTTTCTAGTTTAGCCCATCTAATCGCATTTTTACATGCTTTATTGGCTGCCCTATATGCTTTATAGGATGCCTCAGATTTATCAAATTTAAAAGCTTTAAATGCCTTCTTTTTATTTTTCATTTCCTTAGTTACCTTCCTACTAAGCCACATTAGTTTCGGTCTGTTTCTTTTATATTTATTAACCAGTGGAATATATTGTGATGTGTACTTTTCTAGTACTTTTGTAGCTTGATAACTAGTAACTTGATCAGATCCTGTATATCACAATGCATGTACTGATGGCTAGAAGATCTGAGGATATTGCCTGATCTGACACCCCCCATACAGCAGCAACAACAACAACAAAAAAAATCACAAACATTTAAAAATAAAAATTTAATAGCCATCAATTGCCTTTTCAACTGGGATTTATAGCTCAGATTTAAATAAAGTGAAAGCTATTCTGCAGATATGTGAAAACTATAAAGGGTGTCCATAAAGTCTCTTTACAATTTCAAAAATTTATTACAAAGGCAAATGAAAAGACAGATAAGTGAAAATTATTACAAAATGAGACGTATATATTTAAATATTTTTTGCCTCATTTAATACACCTCTATATGGGCACCATTAGTTGCATGAAGCACATCAAGACGGTACTCAATTTCTTGCCATGTTGGCTGTAGCATACCCTCATCAATGGTGGCAATGGCATCAGTGATCCTCTGCTTTAGATTAGTGATGTCCCTTTGTACCTTTGTTCCATACACCATATCTTTAACATAACCCCATAGAAAGAAGTCGAGGGGAGTGATATCCGGTGAACGAGGTGGCCAGGGAATTGGGCCACCCCTTCCAATCCACCGGTCTGGAAATGTTTCATTTAGGAGCCCACGAGCATGCAGTCCCCAATGTGGTGGTGCACCATCTTGCTGGAAAATGATGGTTGGTTGAAGGTCATGTAGTTGTGGTACCACATATTCAGTCAAAATGTCTAGGTAAACATTTGCAGTAATTGATGTCTCGCCGAAGAAAAGCAGACCAATGATTCGATTGCACATGATACCACACCACACATTCATCTTTGGACTATCTCGTTGAAGTTCCCTAGTCACATGAAGGCTTTCTGATCCCCAGATTCTCACAATTATGGGTGTTCAGTTTCCCTGAAACATGAAAGGTTGCCTCATCACTAAAGCAAACTCGGGTGAGTTTGGGGTTATGTTAAAGCTATGGTGTATGGAACAAAGGTACGGGACATCACTAATCTAAAGCAGAGGATCACGGATGCCATTGCCACCATTAATGAGGGTATGCTACAGCGAATATGGCAAGAAATTGAGTACCTTCTTGATGTCCTTGTGCAACTAATGGTGCCCATATAGAGGTGTATTAAATGAGGCAAAAAAAAACTTAATTTTCGTTTGTCTTTGTAATAAATTTGTGCAATTGTGAAGAGACTTTATGGACACCCTGTATATAAATTGATAGAATATAGAAGGAATTAATGTCTCAGAATGTTTTTAACTATTCATTTATCTCATATGTATATAATTTGCTGTTTCGTTTGTCATATGTTAAGAAGGAAATTTATAACATAGTCTGTGTTAATTAATCTCCCACCAGCCGGCAGGGGGATTCCTGTCTGTTAACTCACTTTCTTCTAATGCTCTGGTTTCTGGTTACAATGTTGCTAACCTGCCTGAATCCACATGTTGGCTTGTGGGAGTATTGTTAACAATACACAGCGTACAACTCAACACATTTTCCTTTTCTTTGATTGTTCATTGCAGAGACATGTGTAAAGGAATTGCTACAGAACACTTTTTTTATTTGCATATTGGCCAGAATACCGGTGTCATAAAACAAGTCATTATAATTATAGCACTTCTTGGTGATCCGTTATCAACTACAGTATGAGCATCCTGCTTTATCTCAGTATCAGGTTTATGAAGGTTACAGGGTGGGCTTAATCAGTAATACTAAAGTATTCATTCATAAAAATCGATAAAATATGAATAAGTACAACCCCCGTCCCCCTAATTTCGGTCCAGATTTCAAATCGAGCCATTATTATTAACGATTAAGGTGTAAGTAACAGCCTCACTCATTAACCATAATGACTGCAATCCTGTTTAAGTTGAGCTGCAAACCTCCCATGCGGCTTTGCTGTTGCAGCAGGTTTCTATAACTTAACAGTTCCTATACTTTGCATAGGAAGTGCTAGATTGTATGCAGCTGCAGAGTAATGAGTGATTCCTAGGTAACCTGTTCTTCTCTTCTCTAGCCGCTTTTAAGACAAAAATACTAGCCCCCAAAATGTTCAGTTTAGTGATTTTGCAAACCATGATAGGGGAGTCAGCTCAGAATGGGTATGGACTGTATCTGCTCACAACATACTTAAAGGAGGACATATGCAGAAATACTACACAGTCCAGGGTTTCAACTGTTCAGAGCAACCAACCCAAAAGTAGATGTAGAGCAAAGCAATAGACTGGTCACACCATGCAAGGGAGGGTTTTATTTTCACATCATATTCTCTTGTATATTGTGAACTAATAAAATTCTTTAGCAGTCAAACACGCTCTGAGCCTGCTCCTCTAGCATGGTTTGGCTGTGATTAGGGGCATTGGAGGTCCAAAAAAGGGAGATTGTGGCCGGAGCTGGCTGCCCTCATGTGTTACATTGAATCAGTACAAAATATCAAATGTGACAACAATATATAAGCAATTTATAATGCCATACTACAGAGAGAAAAGGATAATATACACAGGGCTCAAAATTTCAAGTCCCAAGCTACTAGCCAGGCCTTAAGAATTACTCGCCACTAGTTGCACCACCTAACCCCTATCCTGTCCTGCCTGCATCCCCACTCGCGCTCATGTAATTTCCACTCGCCAAATGCTAGTAGGCGAGTGGAAATTTTGAGGCCTGCAGTATCTCACAGAAGTGAGTACACCCCTCACATTTTTGTAACTATTTTATTATATCTTTTCATGTGACAACACTGAAGAAATGACACTTTGTTACAATGTAAAGTAGTGAGTGTACAGCTTGTATAACAGTGTTAATTTGCTGTCCCCTCAAAATAACTCAACACTGAGCCATTAATGTCTAAACCGCTGGCAACAAAAGGGAGTACACCCAAGGATTAAACCATCCCCCAGAATAATGTGGCTGATTGACAATAAGACTGAAGCTTTTGCCATTTGAGACATATTGCCAGAAGATCCATGAGAGAAATATAATAATAGAGCTTGTTATAATGAGCATGTGGGGTTGCTCAGGAAAGCGTGAGTTAAATAATCTCTTTTTTAATACAGGGTGTAAGAGACGATGGCTAGAAGATATTTCTCTTTTCCATTTGTCCCTTTTCGTGCAAGACCATCTGCATAAAACTGCCTCAAATTGAAGTACCACTCTTTGATTTGTTTATTGGGTCACTAACGCACAGTACACGTGTTATTATACATTATTTTTTAGCATGTAAATTGGTAGCCAGTCAATTACAGTCAAACTAACTTTGTAAGTGTGAAAAAATGCTGCTACCCCAGCAAGGACATCAACATTTACCTGTCAATCACATAAAAACACGATATAACGTTATTTAAAGCTGATAACATATTGTGTTCAATGTATCAGGGTGCTATTTGTATGTGATAACATTGTTCTGTATTAATTAGTGCATTTTAATGACCACAAGGTTAATTGACAGGTATATTTGGGGGCAGTTGGAGACTGCTTCAATTAATTAGTTCTATGCATGCAAATACACTTAATCACTTTTTTGCAATAAGGTTTTTCACTTGGTCTTTATCTCGCCAGTGCACCCATGTTTTGTTTCACATTCATGCTGGGGTCAAACGA
The DNA here is from genome assembly GCA_009667805.1 of Leptobrachium leishanense. Lineage (NCBI taxonomy): Eukaryota > Metazoa > Chordata > Amphibia > Anura > Megophryidae > Leptobrachium > Leptobrachium leishanense. The sequence continues at coordinate 45,641,399 of CM019070.1, forward strand.
ACGCTGTTTGAACGTGCGTTTAGCCGCACTTTATTATGGCCATGGTAGCAGCAAATGACGTCCCATGACGACCAACATACAAAGTACGGCCGCACAAGAGGCCGCGGCCGGACAACGCAAGCGGCAAATGAACGCATTTTTGCAAGAACGTCGAACCGCTAGTACTGACGCACAGAGTGCGCTGCGTCGGCATAGCGGCGTGTGTGCATGATTAGGAGACGTCAGACGCTGCACATGTCTGGCCTACATCACGTCCAATTGTTTTTTATAGCTCCGTCAAAAATCACGGCCGTAATTGCGCACCGTGTGATAGCTCTCGCGTCTGCTGTCAAAAAAGTGCGTCCATGCGTCCGGACACACTTTTTGACGGAAGACATGAAAAATGCTTTAGTCTGACCTTAGCCTAAGATAGCTGATATTTGTCAATATTTCAAGGTAGTCCTTTTGTTATTAATAAGGTGGTGATTTTTTTTTCCCACAACTCCTGTCGATTACCATGAAAGAAACCAGTTGTATAAAAAAAAAATGCAGCCATATTTTCATATGTTGATAAGATGCGGTTTTTATAACAGGTCAGGTTTTCCAGACATCTGAAGCACAGCACAGGTGACTTGATTTGCTGCTCAGTGATTGCAGGATTCAGTCTGCATTTCCCCAAGGAGATCCTTAAAACCTGACATGTTAGGGGAACTTGAGGACCAGGGTTTGAAAACACTGCTATAGTTAATATGTTGGAAAAACTGGAGAGGTTTTTTTTTTTGCTTCACCAGTCTTATTCCTCTTCCATAATAAGGTAAGTTTTATGCACTAGCTAAAAGTGAGCATCAAAGTTAACCTGGTCCTTTTTTTCCTATCTGTGCTGTATATATCTGCAGGAGCCTCCACTTGATATTGTATGTAGGGATCCTGGTTAGTTATATTGGCTCCAAATCTGTCCTTAACCCCTTCACACCCAAATAAAATTATCTTGATTTTGCATTTTAATTTATTGAAAAGTAATCCTTTAGCATATCAAAAAGACAATTTTCACACCTTTCTAAAGCAGGATAAGTGTGTCTTCTGTAGAGAAACTAAATCCTTTGTTTTATGTCTCTCCAAGCACCCTGGAGAGACATAAAACCCAGCTGCAAATAGAAGCCTCAGTTCTCAATGCAACAAAAAGTTCAAATAGATTACTGCTGCGTTACGGCAGCTAGGGAGAGGGCAGACTACAGGGAGAACTCTGGGATCACTCACTGCTGTACAGGGATAAGATTCAGGGGGTTATTATAATGAGTAGGGATGCACCGATACCACTTTTTTAAGACCGAGTACGAGTACCGATACTTTTGTTCAAGTACTCACCGATACCAATTACCGATACTTTTATTTTATGTCATGTGACGCTTTCCCATAAGAACAGACCTCATATAAAGCCCCCAGGTCTATAGATATGCCCCCTGCTCATGGATAATTGCCCCCCAGCTCATGGATATGCCCCCCAGCTCATGGATATGCCCCATTGCTCATGGATATGCCCCATGCTCATGGATATTCCCCATTGCTCATGGATATGCCCCATTGCTCATGGATATTGCATTGCTCATGGATATTGCCCCATTGCTCATGGATATGCCCCATTGCTCATGGATATTGCCCCATTGCTCATGGATATGCCCCATTGCTCATAGGATATTGCCCCATTGCTCATGGATATGCCCCATTGCTCATGGATAATTGCCATTGCTCATGGATATTGCCCCATTGCTCATGGATATGCCCCATTGCCATGGATATTGCCCCATTGCTCATGGATATTGCCCCATTGCTCATGGATATGCCCAACCCCCCCCCCCGCTCCGCTCCGCTCCGCTCATACTTACTTCCTTCAGCGCCGCCGAGAATGTCTTCGCGCGCGCGCACTGGTTGGAAGGACCCCAGCCGCGACCACGTGGGACCATGTGATCACGGCTGGGGTCCTTCCAACCAGCGCACGCGCGGAAACTTTCCCGGCGTCGCTGAAGGAAGGTAAGTATGAGCGGAGACCAGCTGCAGGGCCTGTCTGAATGCTCTATCTGCATTCGGACAGGCCCTGCAGCTGCTCACTTTGTTTATACTTACCTTCCTTCAGCGACGCCGGGAAAGTTTCCCGCGCGTGCGCTGGTTGGAAGGACCCCAGCCGTGATCACATGGTCCCACGTGGTCGCGGCTGGGGTCCTTCAACCAGCGCGCGCGCGCGAAGACATTCTCGGCGGCGCTGAAAGAAGGTAAGTATCGCAGAGCTCCAGGGGCGGCTGTCCGAATGCCGATAGAGCATTCGGACAGCCGCCGCAGCCCCTCGGATACCGGAAGCCGGCTCAATGCCGGCTTCCGGTATCGGAAAAAAATATCGGGGGTACTGCACGAGTACCAAGTACTCCTGCAGTACCCAGTATCGGCCCCGATACCGATACTAGTATCGGTATCGGTGCAACCCTAATAATGAGTGCAGATACAAGGTGTTGCTACAATTTACATATACAGGCATTATGCAGCACATACAGATAATATTTTTATTGGTATTTCTTGGAAGCTGCATTACTAATAATCTTTTTATGTTCTCTGCAAATCCCCATGAGCAGGAGATCTGAACATTATTTATCTTTTTCACAGTTACTGTATGTAACACAAAGGTCTTTTCTGCCTGTATGATATTTTTTTTTTTTAGAAAGGATTTTACTAGGAACAATACATTGAGATTTCTCTTGTTTGCAAGTATGTCCTGGGTGGTGAGTATGTACCGTTAGGTGTCTTGCCCAAGGACACTTACTGGAGAGGTTGCTCACTGGGATCGAACCCATGACTCCACAGGCTCTCTCCACGCAGAGCAGTGATGTTACCTCTACTCCACCCAGCCGGTGTTTGAAATTGTGTAAGATAAAGGACACTATCTAGAGCTCAAACGCTTACATTCCAACAGTATTTCTGTAAAGGTTAAACAAATACATGAAAACATTAAAGTGGGCAAATTAACAATACTTTTTTTTTAACAATCATAAAAACCTATTTCTGTGCAAAGGTCTATTTCCCCCTTTAATTGTTAACTTCACATCCTATGTTTCAAATAAATGTTTTTAAAAACCCCCAAAAAAACCCCCACAAATTGCTTGGTAGTGAAGGGGTTAAGGCTAATGTCAGACGAATGCAGTCTGAGCGCACTCTATATGCGTGCATAACGGACACACGTACTGACGGAAGATACTGTAGACACCACACAGTCCGTGTTTTTTTGACGGATGCAGAAAAAAAAAGGGAACTATGGGAAATAAAATTAACATGAAAATGATACAAATTAGAGAAGGATATGAAAAGCCATTTTATGCGTCATGGTGCTGGACGTTGCAAATACGCTGCGCCTGACATCTCACTGACACAGAACGCTACGCGGACATGGAGCACTCTGCGCGTCCGTGGTAGTGGTTTTACGTACTTGCGTCCGTTTGCCTCGTGCGTTGTGCGTGTGCAGTTCGGTGCGCACGTACTTCGTGTGTGGGTCTCTTGATCAGGATTCTATGCTACGACGGACATTAAACTGTGCAGCGACACGGACGTGATCACTGCGTTAGACTGTAAGCTAATGTCAGACAACTAAAACTTAATAAATACATTATACAGTTTATGTTAAATGTACTTCACATAAGCTTTGATGTCAAATAGTATCCATGACTAAAAATAATAGGGGGAAGGGCAGCATAAAGTGGGTGGAGCCTCATGTTGCACATAATTCCATGGATTCTCCGCCCCTGCAGAGCGCTTAGGGTTTGTAGTGGTTTAGAGCAAATTTTCTTCCTCAGTCACATGACTCATGGCATTCAGTTGGCCGATTGGAAGCCAAAAAAATATATAAAGCTTTAGGAAAGAAATGTATCTTTGTGTATAATACAGGTAAGATCCCCGTTACAGATGTTCAGTTGGTGAATAGGGTTGCCTTTCCAAACCCAAAAATACACGAATGTTTTTAAATACTTTAACCATGATTTAACTAAAGGTGTTCTTTGAAATTACAGTACATGTCAAACTCGCTGGGATACCTAAATGATATACTGTGTGATGTTATCGTATTTGTGAGACCAATCATTTTATAGAAAAAGACGCAGTCTGGTACTTAAATTGAAGAAGACAAAAATCAATAAATAGCAGGTCAGTGTTGTATGTTTGTGTGTGGTGAAGGGAATGTAGACTGCGGGGAAAACAAGATCACATATGGTAGGACTGTGTATGGAATGTAATTTATGGAGTGTAGAAGGGGAAATGTTAGCATGTCTACATGGAAATAGAAATAATGCTAAATATAAAGGGAAATAATCATGTGTCCGTGTCTGTAGAAAGGTCATCTTATGCCAATGGTGATCAACATTTTGGAATTTGCGGGACTGTTTGGAAATTTTGGTTCATGTCATGACTTCCACAATAGGAACTCTTGTAAACAATATAGAGGGGATGAAAAGAAGACAGATTCAGTTGATCAGAAGACATACTTAATTTTTATTAGTAATTAAAAATTGAGGACTATTTCTTTGGTAACTAATCAGAGAGGGTTCTCCAGGTGACTGTAATTTCTGTGGACTGATCCTGGAAAACATCCTTACAAACCCCTGATTTCATTGCATGACGTTTGTTTCATTATACCGGCTGGGTGGAGAAGAGGTAACATCACTGCTCTATGACCGTGGAGACACATGTTCGAATCCTGGCCAGAGCACCTCTCCAGTAAGTGTCCTTGGGCAAGACACCCAACGGTACATACTCGTCACCCAGGACATACTTGAAAATGAGAGAAATCTCAATGTATCCTTCCTGGTAAAATACCTTCTCCAAATTTTTTTTAAAAATGCCCCATTTCACACAAACCCAAAATCAGAGCCTTAGACCTCAGACCAGACCTTTGTTCACCAGCACTCCAAAAATGGTCTTCTCTTCATCAGTCCTCACTATTATCCTGTTTATCGCATGTGCTATGTCAAGCTCCCCCTGAAGTTGCACGTTCCTGCACTTCAACACTCAAGCCCTCCAATGTTTTTCCATATCCATTGAGTCACCTCTACTCCACGCCTGCAAACATGGGGCCACATTTTCACCATGACTATAAATTTGATTATGGTATTCATAGGCTGCATTGAAGAGTCATGGGTCGACCACCACTGTGTTAGGCTACAGTATAATTTACTGTTCCTTAGACACTTCCACACAGTTCACAAATGCCACCAACTCTATCAGGGTAATTCAAAGATATTCGAAAAGTCACCGCACGTTCGGTGACTTTTCGTTCTCTTCAATTCGGTTCCTTTTGCCGATCCCATTTCGGTGACCCTGCGGTGTATTCAGCAAGCACCACAGGGTCCCCGAATTGCAGGGAAAGGCTGCCACAAACCCGACGAAAACGAACCGCAAAGCCCACCGAATGCACGCCGAAAACCCACAAAAACATCTGGATTAACCCGTCGAAAAACCCGAGCAGGAGCCGATCACCCGCAGCGAAGCAGCTGAGACCGTAGACGAGGCAGTGAATAAATTAGCAAAACAGTTTGCTTGAATGTTTGAAAATGAAACGCTGTTTGCAAAGAAACTACTGAGCGAAAATGTCTGAAATTTGCATATGAGGTCCAGGGAATGATAATAAAGAGGGCTGTTACAGAAAAAATAAGTAAACTTAAAAAATAAATAAAAAAAATTAATTCGTAAAAATGCTTAAAATATCCTAAAAAAATCTATAAATAAAGAGACTTTTTACCGCAGAATTTTATAATGAACGGTTTATTAGATATTGAATTAAAACGGGAATATTTTTATCTTAGAAACCTATGGGATTCTCCTGAATAAACTTGCCGAATTAAACCACTGAATGGCAGGGCATTAGGGGAACCTTTCACTGCTGGTTTGTGTTCTCTGAATAGCCGAAGCAGTGCTTTTTCATGGGGATTTCACTGCCCTCAAACAGGCACCGAACAGGCACCGTATGTTCAGGCAATTCGCCAGGATTTGGTGAATTGCCTGCTCTCTGGATAGCCGAATGGCCAGGAAAGGTAACCGAACGCTGATTTTCAGCGTTCGGATACCTTTCTCAAGCAATTCGGAGCTCTTTGAATAACCCTGTATGGATTATGCTTTTTCTGGCATGGAAATCACTTACGTGTATGTGTGTGTTCAGGGGTCAAGTCCTAAAACAAATAAGTTTGAAACTCACCAAGATTTCTTCCCACCAATTGGCATCTGCGTACATATACATAAATATTAAATATATATATATAAATATATGTGTATATATAAAATACATCAATAGGTAGGGCCTGTCAAATACAGTAGGGCCTGTCAAAGGTGGGATACATTGGCCTTGCTGACAGGCTTAAGCAATTTATGGCCATATATTGTGAACTAAATTTCCATTATTCTTTAAAAGAGCATAGGGTTAAAAACCTTGTAAAAATACTTGAATGGGTTAAAAACTGTTGAAATCCTGAATCTCTAAAAATGGTTAAAATCCGGTAAAATCTAAAAATGTATAAATGTATAAGCTAGTGTCGAAGTCTTTGAATGTGTTAGCTGGTGTGCTCTCCTCTTGGTTTGAGATATACACTATATATACAGTGTGTATGGGCTGGGGTTAAGGAAAATATTGGATAAAATCATATATTTAAAGTGGCTTAACAAGGAAACTATGATTGAACACCTAAATAAAAGCTGTATAGTGTGTGGGACTAATGGGACCTTAGTTCTCCCTGTAAAAAATTGTGGAGGAACTGCGTTCCCATGCTTTCCTATTTAACTTGATCGCTGTGTGTCGGTCGATACAATTTCATGTGTATCAGTAATGGACTTATTTTTGTACTATCACACATGTCTGCTATGCACAGCAATGGAAGATGCCACTCAGCCTTTTCTTAGGCTAATGTCAGATGAACGCAGTCTGGGCGCACTCTGCGTGCTTGCACAACGGACAGACGTACTGATGGAAGATACTGTAGACACCACACAGTCCGTTTTTTTAACGGATGTAGAACAAAAAAGGGAATTATGGGAAACAAAATTAATTTGAAAAATGATAAAAATCGGAAAATGATATGAAAAGTCATTTTGTGCGTGAAGGTGCTGTACGTCGCAAATGCGGTCTGTCTGACTTTGTTTCATCACGCACACAGGACGCTATGCAGACGTGGTGCACTCTGCGCGTCCATCTAGCGGTTAAGGCTGGGGTCAGACTAACGCATTTTTAACGTGCGTTTATGCGCACTTAATCACGGCCGCAGTAGCAGCAAATGACGGGCAATGACGGCCAATATATAAAGTACGTCCGCACGAAAGTCCGGCCGCGCAACGCAAGTGGAAAATGAATGCATTTTTTCGAGAAAGCAGAACCGCTAGTACTGACGTACAGAGTGCGCTGCGGCGGCATAGCGGCGTGTGTGCGTGATTAGGAGATGTTAGACGCTGCTAATGTCCAGCCTACATAAGGTCCAGACGCAAAAAGTGTTTTATTGACGATCCATAAAAAATCACGCACGAAAATGCGCATCGTCTGACCGTTTTCACGCATTCTGTGAAAAAATCCGTCAATGCGTTCGGACGCACTTTTTGATGGTCGCTGCGAATAATGCGTTCGTTTGACCCTAGCCTTAACGTTCTTGCTGAAATTGCATCCGTTTGCCACGTGCGCTGTGCGTACGCAGTTCGGTGCGGACGTACTTCGTGTGTGGGTCTCTATTGCTTATGATTCTATGCTTCGACGGACGTTAAACAGTGCGGCAACACGGACGTGATCCCTGTGTTCGTCTGACACGGGCCTAAGAAGTGCAGAAAGAATCTGGTCCTGGCAATGATGGTGGAAATTCACTTTTAGTAATATTAGTTCACAATGCCTGACCTGGCCGGGTTAATAGATGGAGTGACAATTTATCCTCCCACCAGGAGCATTTTTTTGCTGCTCATCTTCATATAAAATTTAATATTTAATCCCCGTGAAAATCTTTAGCTCCTAATCCATAAAGGATTTAATCCAGCTCTGAGCAGCATTCATCATTGCTAATAATTTCCTCTTTTTAATTAATTTTTCTATATTTTTTTCAAGTAGCCAGAATTTTTATTAATTAATTATCTCTTCCATGCTATAAAAGAACAGAACGGTAATTATTTAAGCGCGGCGTTTTGTTTTTGTCAGTCTTTACATTGATGTTACAATACAAACTGCGTTAAGATGTATTTTATTAGTAAACATTGTTATCAAACTGTATCTATTTCTTCGCAGCGTTACCTTAATCCACCCTAGAGTTGCACAGAACAAATGTTTTTCAACTAAAAGAAAAAGCCGAGTGAAAAGTGAATGGTAAATTATTTCTATAAGTGGAAATAAAGCTTTTGCTGAGATAAGTGTTTTAGATAATCTAACATTTGCTCTCCAGTAAAACTGCTGAAACCAATTGAGTCTTTTGTCATGTTATATAAGATAGTTAATTCACCACCGAGAAGAAAAATGTTTCTTTTTTTTTTTTTTTTTCCTTTTTCATTATGGCAGCATTTTTCAGCAAGAAGGAATATCCAATGAAGATTGAAGACGGCGTCTCCAGTGATACACACGGTCTGTCTGATACAAGCTCAGCTATTACATCCATGTGCTTTGCTTCACCTCATGTAAAACACTTCTTTTGTGTGGATTACATTCCAGATTGGATTCCGGGGTGAAGAAAAAAAAAATATGTAAAACGTGAATTCATCAGATTGTGTTTAATGAATTTGTATCGAACGTGGACCATCTGGTTCGGCATTAATCATGCATCCCCCAATTTCTGAGGCAAGATATGATCTGTGTAAGGGTTATTTATTTAATTCCTCGTGATATTGTCGTACCTATTTTAAGACAATTAAAAACATGTTCGGTTGTAGTTCATTAGTAACATTAAGCCTGCATCAGTAGCAGACCTTTATGTACTCATGCTAATGCAGATTATTACTGGTCTGCAGAGCCTCAAATGAATCAATATTGTTATAGTGGCGTGTTTGATCAGAGATCACCAAAGGAAATTCATTTACACGGTGTTAGAACCAGTACTTTAAAACGAGTGTAAACAAATTGCATCACTGCACTCTACATCACATCTTGGTATTTCACTCAGTGTATGACTTGGAATGTAACCATCATTCAAAAGCACAAAAATATTATAAAAGGGAACAAAACCTGTTCTGAAATGAAAAGAACTGCATTAAAAAAGCATTCTTCATATATGGAGATGTAGGAAACTCTCCAGCGCTTTCACCTTTTTCTGCTGCGATGCATACCTGTGGAGGACAGGTTCCCTCCCCAAGTGATGGCCCATCAGGGGATGGATGCCTTGTTGAGATATTGGTAGCCATTGCATATATTAGCAGGTTCAGCTAGAATATTTGCGAGTCAGTATTATTGGCTCTCGGGTTAACGTCAGACGAACGCAGTTATCACGTCCGTGTTGCCGCACAGTTTAACATCCGTCGTAGCATTGATTTGTCATCAATAGAAACCAACATACGAAGTACATGCGCACCGCAGTGCGCAGGCACCACACAGGTGGCAACAGACGCCATTTAGGCCTCGATGTAAAAGCGCTATGATGGATGCCCAGAGTGCACCGTGTCCGCGTAGTGGCCTGTGTGTGTGATGTGGCGACGTCAGATGCAGCGCCGTCCATCAGGTTGATGCTCAGAAGTTTTTTTGGTCTGGCTGACTGTACCTGTCATTTAAATTTAATTAATTTTGATTCCCACATTTCCCTTTTTTTCTACATCCTTTAAAAAAAAACGGACCGTGTGTTGTCTACAGTAGTGTTTCTCAAGTGGTGGGTCGTGACCCAAAAGTGGGTCTCGACCAGGGGTAGACTGGGTCGCGGGGCAAGTGCCCCAGGGCCTCTCTAATGCCTGGGACCCACTGATTCATCTTACCTGCACCAGCGGGTCCCAGGCGGTGAGACTACATCTGCCTCCATTACCACCCTTGCTAGTGAGGGAAGCAGAGGTAGCCCCCTCAGTTACAGGTCCAGCCGCCACGTTCTGCTTGGGACCCGCTGCATCAGGTAAGATACTCTGTAATGGCAAGGGGGGGTAGAATCTGTAATGGGAAGGTGTGGGGTGGGACTCAGTGACTGGCAGCAGCTCTGTACTCCTATTGTGTTTCTCCCTTTCAGTTTGTCCTTTTGTTACTCTGTCCTTTTACCTTTTTATGCATCCTTCTTTCTGAATAGCCCTTTTTCTGTCTGTCATCTATATCTGTGTGTTCTTCTGTGTATTTTTCCATCTGTCCTTGGATCTATGCCTTCTTCCATTTCTGCTCATCTCTCTCCTTTCTCCCTCTATCACGGTCTCCCTTTCACTCTATAAATCTCTCACTGCTCTTCTTTTCCGGCCTTCCTCCTGATGTGATAATCCCTGCAGAAAACTAGAATGTACATTGCGAATTCTCAGCAGAATCACACATGCTTTTTGATCCCGGCCTCCCTGCATACCAGGGACATGCGGTGAGGTCAATGGCTGGTGAGGCACTGGCTAGTATCAGAGCAAGATATACACTGGTTACATAGGATCAGTGCTCCCCAGGATCTTGCTGTTCTCAGTGCTCCCCAGGATCTGGCTGATCTCAGTGCTTATCAGGATCTGGCTGCTCTCAGTGCTCCCCAAGATCTGTGTCATCCACTCCAGGCAGCCGAGTGTCGGCTGCGCACTTTCCCCTCCACCTGCAGGGAGGAGGTGCCGCTACAGTGAAAATCAAACTGAGGCCACACCCCGAGCACAGTCCCGTGCCCACTGATTGTGTGAGACGAGGACAGTCACATGACTGTCTTGCGTCAATTAATACATAGGAGGCCAGCCTCCCATGGAGGCGTTTTTGACTGGCTTGGACCAATGGTGTTTTCCCATTGGTCCAAGCTATTCCATTGCTCTCAGTGCCTCTCTGAGGCACTGGAGAGTGTAGGTTCAGGAAGTAGGCAGCACCAGACACATGTTGCAGATTTCTCAATCTCTTGGCCAATTTGAGCTTACATGATTAGCGTAGCATCAGCTGTGCAAATTGCATAGGCTCAGGGAAGGCAGGCTGCCGCTGCTGGGAAAAAAAAATGTGCACAGCGGCAGAGATGGACGGCGGGGGAGCACGGAGCAAGTGAGTTTAAGTTTTTTATAATATATTATTATTCATTCAGTAGCGATTTAAGATAGAGTTGCTTTGTCTACCATCACCCCAGATTTTGAGACACTTATTAAGAGCAAGACGCATCTCCAGTTCTCCCTTAAATTCTAATTAATTTCATATGTTTCAATTACAGTTTATTTTATTGGGTTTTTGCCTCAACAGCATTTTCGTTTTCACTAGTGCTATGATCACTGCACTATCCATTTTGGAAAGAATCCCTGTTCGTTTTACAAAATTGTTTAAAAAGTGCATACATTGTAGAATAAATTATAATGTTTCAGAAATTCAATTATTTTTGGGTCGCGACTTAATGACCAAGGACAATTATGGGTCCTGAGGGTCCACAGGTTGAGAACCACTGGTCTACAGTATCTTCCGTCAGTACGTCCGTCCATTATGCACGCACGCAGACTGCACTCAGGCTTATGTCAGACGAACGCAGTCTTAGAGTACATAAAGCCAAGCAGGACCTGCACACATTATGCGCATGGTCATGCAGGAGCAGCAGAGGAACACTGGGAACTATTTGTCTCCAGTGCTTTTCTGCTTACGACTAGGGATGGGCTGCCGGTTCGAAGTTTGATTCGAACATCGGCTGTTCGAAGGTTCGTTAATTTCGAACTTTTCAGGACGTTCGCGGAAAGTTCGAGAAAAAAGTTTTCAAAAAAAATCCAAAAAATGCTTAAAAGATTCTAAAAATAAAGAGACTCTTTACTGTAGAATATAAGAATAAACAGTTTATTAGATATTGAATTAAAACGGGAATATTTTTAACATTGAAGCCTATGTGATTCATAAACATTTCCCACTCATTGTTGGTCCAACATTTCCCACTCATTGTTGGTCCAACATTTCCCACTTTTTGTTGGTCCAACATTTCCCACTTTTTGTTGGTCCAACATTTCCCACTTTTTGTTGGTCCAACATTTCCCACTCCTTGTTGGTCCAACATTTCCCACTCCTTGTTGGTCCAACATTTCCCACTCCTTGTTGGTCCAACATTTCCCACTCCTTATTTGTCCAACATTTCCCACTTTTTGTTGGTCCAACATTTCCCACTTTTTGTTGGTCCAACATTTCCCACTCCTTGTTGGTCCAACATTTCCCACTCCTTGTTGGTCCAACATTTCCCACTCCTTGTTGGTCCAACATTTCCCACTCCTTGTTGGTCCAACATTTCCCACTCCTTGTTGGTCCAACATTTCCCACTCCTTATTTGTCCAACATTTCCCACTCCTTGTTGGTCCAACATTTCCCACTCATTGTTGGTCAAATATTTCCCATGGTTTCAAATCGCATTTAAACATGAGCAAAAGTGGTAAAAATTAGCTCAGCACTCAGCAGTGAAAGGGTTAAAAACATTTTTTTTAAAAATGTCATTGTTTCCTGTCCCCCAGGGCAGTACCCAGACCCCCATACACCTTTTATGGCCAATATCTTGCATATATGCTCTCTTGGAGGGGACCTTCATTTTCAAACGTTCGAGCCACATTGACTTGCATAGTGTTCAAATTGTGTTCGAGTTCGCGGTCAAAATTTTGACTGTTCGGCCCATCACTACTCACGACCAGGCGATGTGATAAAGACTGTGCTATTCTCTGCACTGCAGCATCAGGGATGAGTATGGGATTTTTGCTGTCTCTGAAACTCTGTATTCTATGTAAGAATAATGGCTTGAACTGAAAACAGCGAGTGAACATGGAAAAGCTGACAGTTCTTGTGCTGAGCCATTATTAACAGCCTCTGTACAAAGTATACAGAAAGGAGGCACTAATTCTGAGGTCAGAATAGCAGATCGAGCGGATAATGGCTGAAGCCATTGTAAATAGCGTCTGGATTATGGTTTTATAGCCATGAATATGCTGCTGACCTACCCAACCGTACATATGGACGGTCACATCTGTACAACCTCCAGTTCTTCTAATAGGATACAATTATACAGGAACTGGATGGTGGTTAAAGTGAAAAGTACTTAAGGGAAAATAAAAACAATGACCTCATTCTCTGCATCAATGTGAATTGCCAGAATGCGTAATGTGCACCTGTCGCACTCACTCGCTGGGCACTGCCACTGCCTGCTTTCCATAGGCTTTCTCTTCTCATCTCACCTGAGACTGAAAGGTAAACATAGGCAGCTCTAATTGGACCACAGATGGGTACCCTCTTACCAAGAGGGTGATGCCCTATGGGTAATTGTGACAGGCGTGCTCGAATGCAAATTTATTTTAAGTAAAACAAAATATTTAATCACTTATTTATTTGAAAAGTATTTTACCAGGAAGGATACAATGAGATTTCTCTTCTTACATTCCATTCAGAGAAAAATAAATAATGCTTGAAATATGTATTTAAGAGTCATAGAAGGACAGAAGTTAGAAATTAATCAGCTATGCAGTATCTAAGGTACCAAACCAAACTGATACCCATAAAGGATTTTTGGTTCGAAGCGTATGGAAGAAGACCCAATGAATGTGTAAAGGCCCTTTATTCAGGGATTGTCCTTCCCATTCTATTAGTTGCAAAAGGCCTCTTCATTTTCTCTGATAAATAATCGCCCGCTTATTACTTCACCTCAAATAATGAGACACTACCAGATGATGAGCGGAAGAACCTTGCCAACATGATACTTTTCGGTGTTGATTTGATGCAGTAAGAAGAAAGATGTGAATGGATGCATTGTTCTCATGTGATTCCTTCTAAAATTGATTCCCTCTATTGTGTTATGAACAACAGACACCTCAATACATCTGCATTAAGGTCAGTAAAATACAAAGGGATCTCTCCTGACTATATGCATTGTGAAGTGATTACCAAGGCCACATTTTTTCCACATATCTGTTAAAATATAAAATGTTTTTTGAAAGAAAAAAGCATGATGCGACAGTAACATTAAATCAAAATGCAATTAAAGAGAACATACAAATGAAATCAATGTTTCTGCACGTTTCTCCTTTTTAATTAATAGCGTCAAACTAATTATTATTATTATTATTCTTTATTTATAAAGCGCCAGCATATTCCGCAGCGCTGTACAATAAGCACAGTATAGACAGGGTTACAATACAATACATTGAACAACATTTGACAAACAGTACAGGAGGAGATGAGGGCCCTATTCCCGTAGGAACTCACAATCTGGGAGGGTTGGGGTTGGAAACAGGAGGAGAGGACTGTAAGGTGAGAGTGATGGTTGCGTCAGTGAGTTGGGTGGTAGGCTTCCCTAAATAGGAATGTTTTAAGGGAGCGTTTGAAGGAAGAGAAGTTAGGGGAAAGTCTGACAGTACGAGGGAGAGCGTTCCAGAGAGTGGGGGCTGCGCGTGAGAAATCCTGCAGTCTATCATGGGAAGAGGTGATGCGGGGAGAAGCTAGGCGCAGGTCACTGTTTGACCTTAGGGAGCGGGCTGGGGTGTATTTGGTGATTAGTGAGGACAGGTAGTGGGGAGCTGAGTTAGTGAGGGTTTTGTAGGTAAGGATAAGGATTTTGAACTTAATTCTGCAGTGGATGGGGAACCAGTGAAGGGACTCGCAGAGGGGAGCGGCAGAGACAGAGCGGCGGGTGAGGTGAATTAGCCTGGCGGAGGCGTTCAGGATGGATTGTAGGGGGGAGAGGCGGGACAGAGGGAGGCCAGATAAGAGATTATTGCAATAGTCGAGTCGGGAGATTACCAGGGCGTGGTAATGTTTGTACCCTGTCCTTCCATGTGTTAGCGTAGTTGACAAAAACATAAAAACCTATTAGGGTTATTCAAAGAGCTCTGAATTGCTGGCGATAGGTAACCGAACGCTGAAATTAAGCGTACGGTTACCTTTCTTGGCCATTCGGCTATCCAGAGAGCAGGCAGTTCGCTAAATGTGGGCGAATTGCCTGCACATACGGTGCCTGTTCGAGGGCAGTGAAATCCCAATAGCTTTGTCTATTCAGAGAACAAAAACCAGCAGTGAAAAGTTGCCGAAATGCCCTGCCATTCGGTTGCGTCATTCGACAGGTTTATTCTCAAATACGTATTGAAAAGACAGGATGTTGAACCGACCTTGGAGGTTAGTAGTCCTGTTCAAGACAACTACTGTGACAAAGGGCTGGAGATATACAGACACAGCAAGTTATAAACAGTAGAGGTGGTGTCAGGGTTGTGGGGGTCTTCTACTCCAGATATCTTCCAGCGACAGTATATAAGTATATAAAGAAGGTTCGGTGATATAAGGTTAATCTCTTACTTTGATGAGAGGTCCACAGGATTGATAATAGGATCCTTTGAGGATGTAGGAGAGTAAGGAGAGTGGTTGCTTCAGCCCTTGAGGGGTTCGTGAGGACGATAAGGTGGGTATTCTCAGGGATCGTCAGATGCAAGCGAAGGGTCAAAGAGGCAGGCGGCGTTCAGGGATCGTCATATAATCACAGCAAGGTTCAGCAACGGGAGGTCAATAGGTAAGGTAGCTCTAAGCGTTCTGGGAACAATAAACGAGCGATTACTCACCATCCGCTGACTTCTTTTATGGGAAGTTGATTGTAGGCAGGTGCCGGCGTCTTCCACCGTAATCAGCATTCACTTCCGGGTCTGCGTCATTGGTGTGCGACGCCATTCCCTGAAACGCAAGACAGAGGTGCATGTCTTGTCTGCGCATGCGCGGCTCTCCGTGAACGTAACCAGGGAACCCAGCGGATCTGTGAGGAGACACTGGTCATCGGCTGTGTACGCGATGCGGTATGTGCTGGAACCAGGGTCTGAGCGTGTCAGGGCGCAGGCACATGACATTTGTTCAAGAGAATCCCATAGGCTTCAATGTTAAAAATATTCCCGTTTTAATACAATATCTAATAAACCGTTGATTATAATATTCTGCAGTAAAAAGTCTCTTTATTTATAGATTTTTTTAGGATCTTTTAAGCATTTTTCGGGATTTTTTTGCAAAAAAATGTTTCTGAAGTTTTATTTTTTTTTAAAAACGTTTTTTCTTTTTCTGTAACAGCCCTTTTTATTATCATTCATTGGATCTTATATGTAAATTTCAGACATTTTCGCTCAGTAGTTTCTTTGCAAACAGCGTTTCACTTTTCAAACATTCAAGCAAACTGTTTGTTTGTTTTTCACTCCACTCGTCTGCGGTGTCGGGTTTTTCCGGCGGCTGCTCTGCGCTCTGATCGCTCCTGCTCGGGTTTCTCCGGCGTGTTCGGCGGGGTTAATCCAGATGTTTTTGCGGGTTTCAGTGTGCGTTCGCCGGGTTTTGCTGTGAGTGTTCGTCGGGTTTGCGGCGGCTTTTCCCTGCACTACGATGGCCCTGTGGTGCTTGCTGAATACACCGCAGGGTCGCCGAAATGGGATCGCCGAATCAAGCTGAATTGAAGAGAACGAAAAGTCACCGAAAGTGTGGTGACTTTTCGATTCTCTTTGAATAACCCTGTATATATACTACATGTGATTAAGTGTATACACATGCATTTCAGATGCACGCATGTTCTGCTCCCTTGTCTTTCATTTATTTCCAATGATGCTGGCAGAGCTTATTATCCTGTGACCCATTGAGCTGTCATTTTTGTAAATACCTGTAAAGTATTCCATTATATGCACAAATCACCCCATCACTAACTCAAGGCTGTCACAAAGTACACCAGGCAGCTTCTAATATCCTTTCTAAGCAAGCAGAGGCAAAGGCATGCAATTCCCTCAAGGTTAAAGTCATTGTTAAATATAAGCCAGACTGTATCATTTTTTTATTGACAGGCATGATTAGATTGGCTGGAATATAATCAAGGTATAATTGACACTTCTGGCTGCCACTGGAAACAGTATAGTGAAGATGTGAAGTAGCTAAACATAGATCTGCAAAGGAGGTAAAAAATGATCTATCTATCTATCCTTGGACAATGTAGATCTAAAACACAAAGCTGCTTCAGGATACATCTGAAAACCAAAATGAACCATCTGCTTAATCATGTGGTCAGATAATAATAAAAAAAGGATTCCTGTTTCCACTTATTTTAGAGTTTGCTTATCTCCATCACACAATCATTTTCAGAACACTTGTCATTCTGAAACAAATAACCCAAATTAGATCATTAACTATTTGCTGGACGGTTGTGTTTTATGCCTTTTTTTCTCCCCTCATCTGTTTCTAACAGGTGGAAGGGGAGGTGTCCCTAATCCCTCTGTATCAGACTGCATTGATGGGCTTCGCCTGTGTTGGACTGGTCTTCTAACCAGCAGGGGGCGTATTTGCACCGTGAAGAACAAAATTGCAACCAAAAGATTTGATCAAAATGAAATAAACCTTTTCCTTCTCCCTTGTTTTTTTCCAAGCTGTTCATACTGCAATAAAAGTAGATTACAAAAAAAAGGTCTACTTTATAAACTGGAATAAAACAAATCTGTTCTGCTGTACAAAGAGATCCTTTGGTGTTATTTGAATTATTTAATGGTTGGAGGGGAGTGTGTAATTTAATATTTGCACAATTTGCTTTATTTACTGCATTTGCTGTACTTGGTTGAAGAAATACTACAAAAAACTCCTCTTAATAGCAGAGAAGCCAAGAAGCTCACACAAACTCAATACTCAAAACTCAATGTTTGTTTAATGAAGACTTGGTTTTGGCTTTTTTTTTTTTCCTTTCTCTCATCCAGATGCTAAATCGAGCTTCACGTTATAAAGTAGCTTCACATTAAATATACATACATGCCTTTACCTTTCTCCCTTGCCAGCTGTGTGCTTTGAATGTCAATGGCCAGGCTCACACCTTCCATGTGCTGCTGCTGTGAACTCTGCTCTCAAAATCTCATTTTTAGGGGTGAGTGTTTAGGGAAGATTGCATCTAGGAGGATGGGAATATCAATAAATCAGGGGGGAAAATCCATAAGAAAATAAAAAGAAAAAAATTGCATTTCTCCAAGCTGATATGGCTATATATATATATATATATATATCATCTGTACCTTCTCTTATTGGGGGGAGGACCATCATTCGTTGCAGTTGCACCATAAAGGCCACCACATTCTAAAAGCAGAATACTCATAAAAATATAATGAATTCTTAAACCTCCAAGAACTCTTCATTCTGGAAGCCACTTTAGGCCAGAGAATGTGCAGCAGCTAGCTACAGATAGCTATTTCTTGCACTTACAATAGATGTCCTCCTTGTTGAGAAGGCTTGTAGAAAATCCAATCATGGAAGTCATGATAACAAAGTAAATTCCAATGAAGGCTTGATCCC